>APFE030199724.1:16047-70913 GCA_000404065.3 Pinus taeda
CTTCTGCTACACTTATTCATGCACCCAGCTTCATCTAAATCTTACATTACCTTTCATGTACCACATAACTCTCCATAATATCAATTAAATTCCCTCTTTCTCAATCAATTCCCAAGACTCAAAACTTCAAATGCAAGCACAAGAAACAAAAAATAAGAAAACTATGAAAACCAATAATGATACAACACCACAACAAAGTGGCATATCTATGCACCAAACATAAACAAAATCGCAAATCAAGCGCAACAATCGCAAAATAGCAAAAGCATCAGACTAGCAACAAACACCATGACTCAATCCCCATCATTCCGAAGGAAGGATGAACCTAAGCCTTCTTCAAGATTCATGGTAATATCTATTTCCATCCAACTCCCTGCATCATTCTGCCATAAATACATAATGTCAGTGCATAACTAAACATAACAATACATCAATTACCTTACCTTGTTGTGCCAAGTATGCTTCCTTGCAACTGAACACATCATCACCATCTCTCATGGAACTCCAATTCCTTAACAAATCCACTATAACTAGAGACTAGCTAATATACTTGTCAAGTAAATGTTCATGACTATAGCACATATTCACGTAATGTTATAAAAAAACAAGGTTAAGAAGACTTCCTATATACAAGGCACTCATTTGTTTGGAATTAGGGTTTCCAAACATAACTAAATAAATTCTTGTCCAATTCCTTTCTTTCACCCTTCTTTACCTTGTTGCAATTGAGGTTTAATATGTATTACCACATCACCCAATTGTTAGTTATATAAACATATCGATTATTATGTTGTCACGCTAATACCAAGCATGTTTCCTGTAACTGCTCACACATGTCAGCCACATGTTCCAAATATCAAGACTATCATATCTATCAGTTGGACATCAACCTTTACCAAGACTAAAAATCATGTCATAATCCATAGTCAACTCATAGTCATTAGACATAATGCTACAACTATCTCCTACTTACACACAAGTACATATCAAATTTCTTGACACATATGTATTAGTACAATCATCTTAAAATAAGATCATTGGAATGCATACTCATATTATGAAATTCATCAAACAGTCAACCAACTTGGAGAAATACCATCTTAAATAAATCAACTAGACACCAAATACTCAAACACCAAATAGATTTCATAATCAAACAATCAAGCACAAAGTAGATGACATAAACAAGTTCATACCTTAATGTATCTCAGGGGAGGAAATATTTTCTGCACAATCTATCTAGTTAGCATGATATAACTTCATGAGATATTAACTCAAACATAAATAAAATCATGATACCTAAAATAGTCACTAGCTAACACGTTCACATCATAATTCATACACAATTATCATGTATGCATGGCAATCACATATGTATGATCGACCTAGATTAGCACAACTTAATGAAACACAATAAGTTGATTCATACCTGAATGTCATAACCCTAACCATCTACATAGGCCAATCTGCTAGGTCCCTATAATACTAGTGATGCGCCCATTAATATTGTAGTTGTATCCCTTATTAATATTGTTGTGCCCCTATTGACTCCATATTGTTATTACTATGCCCCATAGAATCCCTCTATTGTTATTTTTGTGCCTTTGTATTATTATTGTTAGGTCGGCTTGGTTATATTGTGACCCCTTACACTCCTATATATAGAAAGGAGGTTTTGTCATTTGAATCATCCAAGAATTGTTCATTTATGTAATGTAAAGAAGGTTTCCCCTCAAAGAGGTTGAATTCTAAGGCGTTGATCTATCTTTTCTATCTTTTGTGAGTTGGTTTCATAACATTTGATATCAAAGCTTTGGATTCTAGGGTTTCGCTGCTCCAAATAGGTCATCATGGAATTTTCGCTATAACTTATTTCTGTGACGTTTCAAAAGCAAACAGAAAAACCCATTTGAGTAAAAATCACGTTGAACCTCAGGTCTGAATTTCAGAGCTTTTTACATTATATTTGTGGAGATATGATCTGAGGAATTTGGTCTTTTTGTAGACTCATGAATTACATTCCAAACAAGTGACCTTGGGAAAATCGTCATAACTTTTGTTTTGAGCATCAAATTGCAATTTCATAAGAATTTACAGAAAGAGGACGTACTGTAGTTTCCTGTATAGATTTTTTAGGCCCGAAGGTCAAAACAATGACACGTGGCACTTCATACAAGTTCACTCTTCTGAAAATGTATATAATCAGGTCATCATGGGAGATTGTGCGTAACCCTTTCTTGGAGAATCTAAATTCTATCAAACTAGTGGCATTGGAAAGAGGACATAGAGTGCTACTGTAGGTTGCAAATTCAGAGCTGGAAGATCCGAAATTATAGAGATACATCAGATTCAATATCGAGTGCCTACAAAGTGAAAAACGGGTGTGTATTTTTTTAAATATTTTCATAAGCTTGGTTTGAAAAATTAATTTGAAGGCATTCAAAGGGAATAGAGAAGCATTATTATCGATAATTGATGCCCCAAAGAAACAAAATGGAAACACGTAGTAAACAACCTGAAAGCTCTAGCATGACTCATGAAGAAGAGGAAGAAATGCTACACGATATATCAAAATTACGAGACCAAGTGCAACAAATGTCACTCTCACAAAAGCTAACAGAAGCTAAGATAAATGGTGTGGAATCTAAGATAAAAGGTGTGGAAGCTAAGATGAATGGCATGGATGCTAAGATGAATGGAATGGACAATAAGATAGAAGAATTGAAGATAAATTTGAATAAGTTGCTACAAGAAATAGTCACTAATGGTGAAAGGGTAGTAAAGGAAACTCATGATGAGAACAAAAGAAATGTTAATCATGATCTCATAGAATCTAATGTTGGATCGAAGACCCACCATATTCCAAGAATCGATATGAGGAATTTTGATGGAAAGGATCCCACAACATGGATACTACAGATGGAGCAGTTTTTTGATCTCAATAATGTGCAAACACACAAAAGGTACATATTGCAACCTTATATTTGGAACCAAATCAGTTTGTATGGTATCAATGGCTTTTTTCTCATAAACAAATTGTCACTTGGGCAATTTTTATGGAAGAAATGATAGCACATTATGAGGATACAAAACACAACACCTTTTTTAGCCAATTGATAAGTCTTAAACAAAAGGGTTCAATGATGGAGCACATTGAGGAGTTCCAAAAATTGAACATAAGGGTAAAAAGTATTCCAGAGGAGCATAGGATTGATGTGTTCATAGGGACTTTAAAGGAGAATATCCAACATGATATTCGCCTTTGGGAACCTGATTCATTGGAGAAGGCATTCGGGTTAGCAAGAAAAATGGAAACCAAAATTATGGCAACCAGGAAGCTTACCACTCACAACTATAAATATGGAAATGCTATAGCCCCCAGCCTTCCACAACCTATAAGGTTGACACCACAACAATTGGATGAAAAAAGAGCAAAAGGGCTTTGTTACAGTTGTGATAGCAAATACACTAAAGGTCATAAGTGTGCTGAGAAGAAATTATTCTACATAGATTGTGAAGAGGAAGAAGAAAAGGAACAAGAAAAGTCAAAAGAAGAGGATGTACTCCAGGAACAAAGCCTAGATAAAGAAGAAATGAATCCGACCATATCTTGTAATATATTGGCTGGAATTACCACTCCTCAAACAATCAAGATAGAAGGACATATCAAGAAGAAAAAGGTAATAGTGTTAATTGATTTAGGAAGTACCCACAATTTTATTCATTGTAAGATAACAAAAGAATTGAATTGCTTCCTATATACAGCACTAGAGTGTCAAGTGATGGTTGCAAGTGGAGGAACGATAAATTTCTCTGGAAAGTGCCATAATATCAAGCTATCCATGGGAGAATATGTATTGAGTAGCCCAATGCTTTCCATTCCAATGAAGGTGTTGATGTTGTACTAGGAGTTTAATGGTTACAATCCTTGGGTACAATAGCTTTTAACTTTCAAGATATTTTCATGAAATTTTATGCGAAAGGAAAGGAAGTTGAAATAAAGGGTATTGTAGGGAAACCGAGAAAGATAATCAACTCTAACAGTATGACAAAGCTTCTAAAAAAGGAACAACGAGGTGTAATTGTACAATTATGTTCGCTAGATGTTTCCACATCAAAATCATCTATTTCTCTAGATCTCCAAAAATTCTTGGACAGTCATTCCAAGGTATTTGAGACTCCCAAAGGTATCCCGCCTATTCTTGATCACGATCATGCTATTTATTTGATTCCAGGAAGTGTTCCTCCAAACATCAAGCCGTACAGATATCCTTATTCCCAAAAGAGTGAAATTGAACGTATGGTTGCAAAAATGCTAGAGGCTGGTATAATTCAACCTAGCCAAAGTTCTTTCTTTGCTCCATTAGTATTTGTTAGGATATTCCGACACATAGGAAATAGTTAAGTTCAACTTGGTCTAGTATAGAATTAGGTATAGAGTTAGGTAAAGTGTGTTTCTTTACCGTTGTACATTTTGTAACTTACAATCCGACGGTCACGATATGTAGTGATCCGACGGTTCATTCTCTCCTCGGTATTACCGACACTTGATCCGTGGCTTGACACCCGATTGGTCCATGAATTCTATTTAAATCGCATGGAGGGTCATTTGTAGGTTAACCGTGCATGAGAGAAGCTTATGTAAATTTTCATTCTTTTATTAATAAATTGCCTGTAGTAGCCACGTTGGCGCAGGCCGTGGACTATTTCCCTCTCTGAGGGTTTTAACCATGTCAAAATACTGGTGTATTGATCTGTGATCTGTTTGTGAGCGGTGTCCTTTTGGTGTTCTTTCTGAGGAACTTACCCTGTAAATTCCTACATCTTCATCAATTTGTAGAAGAGAAAATTGATATACAAGTTGCAGAAA
This sequence comes from Pinus taeda, assembly GCA_000404065.3. NCBI lineage: Eukaryota > Viridiplantae > Streptophyta > Pinopsida > Pinales > Pinaceae > Pinus > Pinus taeda. Next base: position 20,918 of record APFE030199724.1, read on the forward strand.
ATATTTCAAGTGTTCATCATCTTCAAATATTTGCCAGTGTTTCAGATTTTCTGGGATAGATGGTTTATATTTGACTTGTATTTGGTAGAGTACATTAGTCTGATCAGGAATTTTAAATGGACTAGCAGAAACAGCTAAGGCATCTGCGTGAATATTCTGATCTCTTGGAATATAAGTCAAATTAAAGGCATCAAAGAAGTTTTCAACTAAACCCCATACTTCATTTCAGTAAGTCCTAAGTCTAGGATGTTTAGTCTGGCAAATACTTCTCACTTGTTTGACAATAAGCTCTGAATCAGTAAAAACACTTAAGTTTCGAACCTTTAAGCTTTTGGCTAATTGAAATCCTAAAAGGAAAGCTTCATATTCAGCCACATTATTTGTAACTTCGAAGTTGAGCTTACATGATTGGGTAATGTTTTCTTTTTGTGGTGATATTAAAACTACTCCAACTCTTGATCCATCTTTTGTACAGGAGCCATCAAAGAATAGTTTCCATATATCAGTTTTATTTGGTACTGGGCTTTCAATTACATCTTCAATTTTAACTTGAGTTTCATGCACTTGGTTTGAAGAGAGTTGAAAGAAACCAAAATCTTGTTCAATTTCATAAATGGGATGGTTCCTTGGCTAGTCTGATTTACAAACAGTGTGCACAAATCTCACCTCCCTATATAATCTTAATTGTTATCCCCCATAAACTGGAATAGTAGCATAAGGCATATCCATCTAAAGAGTTCCCCCTAATTTGGCACAGCAAGACCTTGAAAGGAGCATTCCAAATTTGGGAGGGATATCTGTGACAACTATATCAAGTACTATACTTTTCATAGGAATTTGGGCAAGGGTGACTACTAAATCCTTAATCAATCCTAAGCAAGGCACCCTTTTAGAATCAAAGGTGTACAAGTCATGATAGGATCTATTTATGTCAAGTTTCAAATGATCCATGATAGCTTTTGGCATGAGGTTATGTGATGCTCTAGAATCAAGCATACAATTATACAACATAGAATCATTTGTCTTAAGAGCTACATATAAAGGAGGCACTATTTCATCTATCATATCTCAGCTTGGGCCAAAAACAACTGCTGGTTTTTCATCTTGCAAACTATTGATATCACCTTTAGCTTCAACCAGGTATTTTATATCCATTTGGAGACCTGATTTTTATACTCAGGGTTTTTAGAAAGTTCTGAAAGAGGAATTGGGATTTTAACTATTTCTAACTCTTTTTCATCATTAAAAGTAGTCAATTCATTTTTGTCATTTTGAGGAATGTCAATTCGCTATTCTAATGGTCGAATAAAAGTTGTTTGAGTTTGAGCAGTTTTGGCACGAGGTTTAGTTACTGGAGTTTCCTTAGGAGGTCTTCCAGGGCCAGGCTTAGGCCTAAGGTCATATCTTTTGTTCAACTCTGTAATTAAAAGTTCAGAGAAGGCATGGTATTTAGAAATCTATGAAGATTCTTGATCTTATTGAACCTGATTTTGTTGTGTAAGAGGAATAATAATTGTTTGATTAGAGGGAGTATCCAAATTATTTATATCTTCAGTGATGGTCATAGTATTATCATCAGGGTGCTGATCATCTATCAACAAAGGAGTGGGAACCTATTGATCATTACTAGGTCTATGAAGAACTCGTAATGGTGGATTTCTTTGATACTAACCTTGATTTTGATTTTGGGGTCTGGAAACTATTTGTTGAGTTATCCTAGGTTGAGTCTCAATCTTTGAAATTCTATTAGATAGATTTCTAAGAAGAGAATTTATTTCATCTATTTTATAATCTTCAGTTTTAGTCTTAAAGGAACTAGAAGCCTCTGGTGTCGATTTGAGTTTTCTTTGGGCCTTTTCCTCTTTAGCTTTCAAAGTAGTTGAAGCAACCCTGTTTGTTTCTACCTCAATAGCATTTGTTTGCATATCTTCAAGAGTTCTTGAAGTTCTCTCTCTCAGCATAACAACAAAATCATCATCAAAGGCTTTAGAAAATCTAGACTTTGCTACTGCTATAGGGGGTTTACAATCAGGGGGAATTTATGACAAAGCTTATTGAATCTTTTGATGAAGTTTGATACAATTTCACCAAAATTTCTTTTAAGTTCATCAAACTCATTAAGAAATTAAAGAGGATCCTTTTTCACACCCCACTGGTTTTTAAATATAGTTGTAAGTTCTTCCCAATTTCTAATGGTATTTGCAAGTAACTGTCTAAACCAAATTCTTACATTTCCCTCAAGTGATTGTACAAACAACCTCATGTAAATGTTTTCTAGTTCAATATTCATGTTAGCTGCAAAGTCTAAAAAGGCTTGAAGATGGTCTTCAGCAGAAGGACTGGTCTCTCCATTATACCTGGGAAGGTATTTCAAGTATCTAGCTGGGAATGCATCGAGATTAGGAGGTAAGACTAATAGGTTGGAAAGCCATAGGGGGAGGTGGTGTATGAGGTGTTTGTATGGATGTAGAAGTTGACGAAGATGTTGAAGAAGGTGATTGAGGGGTTGAAGAACTAGTTGGAGGTGAAGAAGGAGGGTATCTCCTGAGTGATTTCAAAGGAGTCCTAAGAACTAACTTTTGGACCTGTGGATGAATACCTTCCTTTGTTTCAAAGAGTGGATTTGAATATACATAGAAGATCTCTTCGGGTTGTTCAGAAGTAGAAGCTTAAGGTTGTCCAAAAGTGGGAGGAAACGAATAAGTGGTTGGGGATATGAAATATGTTGGTTTATATTCTGGTAAATTAACACCCAAGTCAGATTCAGTTTTAGGAGATCCTAGTGGTAGTGAGGATTCTGGATGAGTTTCAAATGAATGAATGAGGAATGCTGATTTAAAATCAACTCCTCTCCTCAAGAGTTTAGCAACCCTAGGTGATAACAATGTTTTTAAAACTGGAACCGGTGATCGGACCGGTCCACCTAATGAATGGTTTACCAACTGGAGCTGATCTAACCGGGACTGGTTTGGTCTAAACGAACTGGTTTTAGATAAATACATTAAATAATTCATTTTTAATGAAACAAAACTATTTGTAAGCTTTAAAACCATGATTCCAAGCCAATAGAGACAAAATATGCAAAGTTTGCTCATTTATATACCATGTAAAGTTGAATATATCAAAATGGCACCGAGTGCAATATATATCATCAACAAAATAGCAAAATACATAAGCAATGAGGCTAAAAATAGCCTATAAAGTCCAAAAACAATGCTGCAAGCTATGAGGCCATTGGCCTACTACAAGTATATAGTGTACACATGATCAATCATCAAGTTCATCACCAATACTAGCCACAAGATCATCATCAAGAGATGCATAGACATCATCTGGTTCAGAGTCTGAGGATGCCTCGGCGTGATCTGCAACTTCAGTATCAATGCCACTAATAACAATAGAAGTGGTCCTAATGGAAGCACGAGTTTTTCGACCTGCATGACTAGTGCCTTCCATTGGGTCTTTGCCTTTCCTTGATGCCGCTACTGATCTTGGTTCTGATGTCGCCACATAATCTACTTCATCCCCCGCTAAAGCCACGTCGATATTAAAATCAGCCTCAAACACAGGTTCTTTAGTCTCCTCCACCCATTCTAATGTTGGATCAATATCGTCCAACACAATGGGATCAAGATCAGGTGTTTAGCTCTTCATTTGGTTCTTGCTCAGTCAAAGGTTGTATTGCATGAAAACAGGATCATTTAACCATTTTTGTTCCAAACGGTTTCTCTTCTTCATGTGTATGCACTCAAAAACAGACCAATTGCGCTCACAACCTGAAGCACTGCAAGCCTAACTAAGGACTCTAATTGAAAACCTTTGCAATTTAGGACACCAGCCACCAAATTACTCCCACCAATGTGCTGCAAATAAAAAGACATTAATTAGTAACTTAGTTTATAATTTGAATTGTAAAGAACGTAAACAATTTTAACTTGAAAAGTAAAACAAATTGGAAATTGAAATTTCTTACCTGATTGGTCCACATCTCTTGCCATCTTTGCGAAGTTTTTGCCAAAGGTACCACCTACGATAGTGAAAACAATAAGTTATCTATGTATTTCCAGCTGGTCTGCATGGATAGGGACCATGCGCTCCAAGCAATCAATCAATCCAACTCTGACCTCCCCATCATGCAGACCTCCTAGCCGATTTTTATAATGATAATTTGGGTTCAAAAAATACCCAGCTACATGTATAGGATGATGTAGTTGATTGTTCCATCTGTTATCAATGATCTCCCATATACAACCATATTTAGCTAACCTGTCCTTGTAAGCTGCCTGTATCTGCTCCTTTACCTGATCCATAGCCTCATGAATGTAGCCCATGGCCAATTTTTCCCCATCCACCATCCTTAGCACCTTAACAAGGGGCTCAGTAATTTTCACAAGCTCTATAGACCTTTTCCAAAAATAATTGTCTAACACTTTCTTTTCGGTGTCTTTTCCATCTGGTCTACGAGCCCACCGAGTTTCAGAGCATTCTTTAAAGGAAAAAATTTTCTACAAGTTTTTATGTTGACCTTTGAGACATTGCAACGTGAGGAAGTGAGTTGCAAATCTCATAACTATAGGCCTAACAAGCTCTTTTCCCCATTGTTTTTCCTCACTTGGATCAATACCCATGAGTGGTTGTAAATGTATTTTGCAATGCACTTGGCATACTCTACAGTGTTTTTTACCCACTCCAATTTGCCTATATCCTCAAGCATGAGATCTATGCAATGTGCAGCACATGGAGTCCAAAATATGGTCTTATATTTGGTCTCAAGCATCTTTCCAACAAGAACATAGTTTGAGGCATTATCGGTGATGACCTACAAAGCATGTTGCTCCCCAACTTCCTGAATAATGTTATCAAAAAGCTCAAATAGAAGGGTTGCATCCTTCACCTTATCAGATGCATCGACTGATCTCAAAAACATGGTTCCTTGAGGGAAAGAAACAATGAAATTAATGATAGTGTGGTTCTTTCCATCGGTCCATCCATCTGACATGATGGAACAACCTGTTTTGAGCCATGAATCTTTAAAATCAACCAAATACTCATCAATGGAAGATATCTCTTTTTGCAAAAGAGCTCCCCTCAAGTCATGCATACTAGGGCCTTTGAAGCCTTTTCCTGCAGCTATAACAGAGTCCCACATAACTTGGTAATAAGGTGAGCGAGTAGCATTAAATGGGATATCTAAATCATACCACCATCTAGCAATGTATTGATGAGAAGTTTCTTTGCATTGTTTTTTCTAATTTTGATCCAAAGTGGGTTGATGACTTAGCTAGGAGGAAGTGGGATTAGAAGAGGCAATATTGGAAAAAGATGAGAAAAAACTTTGGATGTTTGTTCTCTTTGTTCCTTTTGATGGTTGGCTACAATAAGGATGAAGATAGTGAAAGGGGTCATTAGTGGAAGGGACAGAGGCTGAGTCTTGAATCTCATAATCATCATACCCACTCTCTTTCATGGCTTCTAATAATTCCCTCTTCCTTGCAATGTTATCTTGGATGGCCTTCTCCGTAGCCGTATCCTCATAAATTTTTCAAGCTTGGAAATGTATTATGCCCTAATAGTACCTAACAATGCATTTGGTGCACCACGTGGTGTTACTTGGCCTCTTATCCCAGCCAAGTGTTGTTTCAATCTAAGAATACCCCCACCTCCAATAGATTTATGGCATAATTTGCATATCATTTTTTCATCAATTACATCACAATGAGCCCATGCACTGTCCTTTCCTTTTGGAGCCATGTTTGCTTGAAATAATAACAATTTGCAAAGAAATCTGCCATTTAAAAAAAAAAAAATTGCAGCTAAGCAACTTGGAAAACCAAAGCTAAATTTAGGAAAACAAATGCACATGCAAGCTACGAAATTTGATAGAATAGAGCTAGAAATTCGATAGCATAGATGATAGAACATAGAAGTTAGAAGTGAGAAGTTTATAAATTTAAAACACATTAAAAAAAAAAATCCTTACTTGGAAATGCAAACTAGCTTCCTTAGCCTCCTCTTGAAGATGCCAACTCCACTAACAGCTACAAACTATCTCCAAAATAGCTCCAACTCCAACTCCAAGATGACTACTACAAGAAAAACTCAACACTCTCCAAGCTCACAAACACTCCAAATCAGATGTGTGAGACAAATGAGAGGATGAGGGGCCTCTTAAAGGCTTGGAGAGGGTGTTTTTGGAAGGAAAGCACCCTTAGTTTCCCTCCAAAACCCCTAAAATTAATTGAGAAATGCGCTGAGTGGGCTCACAGTGGGCATGACGATAACCAGCTGGTTCCGTCCTAAACCAGTTAGTTATAACCGATTACGTCATTTTATTCACCACAGAGGGGATCAAACCCAGTTTTTTCACCTGTTCCAACCGGTGGGCCTGCTAACTAGCTGGTTAGACCGACAACCGGTTAGCTGGGCCGGTTTTTAAAACTATGGGTGATAGGTGAGAGTAATCTGGACTAGATGGAATGTTACTATAAGGATCAAATGATGGTAAATATTCAGAATGCAAGAATGAAGAAGAAGAAGAAGAAGAGGGTTGATGTCCCCTTTTAGAACTGACTTTCTCATCATTTTTCAGGAACTGACAAAGGATCAACTAGGTTACCCTCTAAATGAGATCCGGTGTGCTTAAAAGGTGCCAGTTTGAGAGAGTAGAGTCGTCGGGTGAAGGATTTTAACCTTTCTAGACCTTTAATCACCTTAAAGTAATAGAATACATATCGTTGCCCCAGGAATACTTAATGAAATTCGAGATCCCTGGCAATGACGCCAATTTGATGTTGTACCTATGAGATAATAATGGTCAGCTATTATACCAAAGCATCTAAGATAAATGTTTTGGGTTTTTTTATTTTATTTGGGAGACCAATGAATAAAACAAATATAGAACTGATAAACTTAACCCTTTGAATAATATCAATATCTCAACAAAGCGCTGCTATGAAATTTCACACAGTGATAAAGCTTGAATAGTGGTGAGCAGAAAACAAAAAATAATATGATTATCACAATTCTTAGATAGATAATTACATAATCATAAGTGTGAAAACCTTTGACCGATGTTTAGAAGGTTCAAGAGAATATTCTTATGCTTACAACAAGATGCTGATGATTTATTGATTCATAGGGAATTAATTAAACAGACAATTCATTAATCCATTCTCTTTAATGGTTATCACTTCAGAAAGCTTATAGGAATAGATTGAGACACAATTATTCCTACCTAGTTATCTTTGTAAAGTCATAAAAATATGAAGAAAAACATAATGAGTATTACAGGAAAAACTTAGAGGAAACACAAACTGCGCAAAACAGAATTTAGAATCCTTTGCTTCGTATTGAGGTTCTAGAAAATTCAAGTACATCAAATATCTAGAAATGCTTCATCAAGGGTGCAACCCCTGATAACTCATGAAGAGAATTATTTATACAACAGTAGGACGAAAAATATTTTAAATTGCTTTTAAAAATAGATTATTTGCACAATCAAAAATAAAACTATCTAATGATCTAGCACTGCTTTGGTGTTGTGTTGTTTGATGACATATCACTGAAAAAGTTGAAATGAGGTTGAAGCTAGCTGATTGTTCCTTCAAAAGCTGAACGTTTTTCAATTATCCTTAATTAAGTAACTTTGTTAATTCAACATTTCTTATCTGGGACAGAAATGTTTGTTATCCTTTGTAGATTTCATCCATCTCGATGTATTTAGTAAAAGTGGGCTTTACTCAAAATATATGCTTGATTTCATCCAGGATGAAGAAAGAATCCCTGAGTGGTTTTTAATCATGATAGTTGTTGTTGTTGATCCTCTATTTTAACAGTCAAGGCTCTGTATAGTTGTCTTCTTCTCTTTTCCTTTTGTAATGATCTTCTTCTCTGAATATAGGCTTTTGGATAGGTTTATTATTGAGTCTTAGAATAAACAGACTCTGCGACTAATATCAAAGTTGTTTATCCAATGCTCAAGTATTTGGCTGATTACCTGCAAATCACAACAATAGTTAAGAAAACACAGGTTCGAAAGGAAAAACAACTGATGGCTTTTTGGCATAGGAATACCTGAGGAAGGAGTTGTGGTAGCATTTTGAACGTAATTGGAGGTCAAATGGCATCGCAGAGGTTCAGGGTAGCAATGAAGGGTTTAAATGGTTTAAACTGTGAAACGAGCGAAAGGCACGAAAACTAGAGTTTTCGAGGTTTTTAAAGTGTAACGGACAAGTTTTTAATATGGCGCGAATGTTTGAATAATCGACAGTTTATCAGGTTGGCAAGGAGATGATTTTAAAGGGTCGTCGCACCGCTTATGAGACGAAAGTGTTTTTGAAGACGGTTCACCCATTATACTTTAGAGCGTGACACGTAGCCTTAGGGGGTAGGGGAAAATTGCTTTACCAGACGTGTATTGTTCGGGCATCAGGCGTGACCGATATGGATGTGGAGCGTTGGATTAGACTGGAGTTAATCTAACAGTAGTGGGGCAAGGGAAGCGAGCGGGCGATAAATCATGGGCTTAGGGAGGGGCCCAGTGCTTTAAGCATTGGCGGTAAGGGATTATTGAAGATTAATGACAGGGTTAACATTAATAGGGCAAAGTTTAATGAAGTGACGTGGAGCAGAGGTAAACAGGTGTTTATCGTATGAGCAGGGAATGAACATTATGAAGGATATGATAAGCAGATGTGGGTCTAGGTAATTTTAGTGGATAAAGGGATAGAATATCGCATAGCACATTTTCTTACACCCGATGGTTCATTCCCTTAAGAGTGATGTGATGCGATAAGATGCTACGGTCAGAAATCCGTAATCACCCAATGGTTGACAGCATTACCGCACATTGCACATCGCACTTTGCTTCCACCCAATGGTTCATTCCATTATGCATTATGCAATGCGATATTATACTTTAGCAAATAATCATTTCAGCATTTCAAAACCTTTAATTTCTACCTACCCTTCTATTCCTAACATTTTACTTATTCTTTGAGTGCATTTAAACTAGCAACTACAACATTTTATTTTATGAACAATCTAACTCTATACCTTATTTCTTCCATTGGCTCAGATTAAACTGTTGAGCCAATTTATTTTCTACCTATGAGAACAAATCCAATTATGATGCAACTATATAATTAGATAAAATAAGCTAGTGTGGCATCTAAACAAACTACACACAACTATTATTTTTCAAACTGAATTTAGAACAAAGTAGTGGCATTTAGGTTTGCAACACTTTCAGAATTTATTTCTTTTCTTTTCTGTCTAACCTAACATTTTGTTTTGCCTTATTTTTTAGGGCATCTACCCTAACATTTTCTTTGATATGGACATATTTATTCAAAAAAAATTCTAACATTTTTTATTCAATATTCATTTTGTCCATATCCTATCTTAACATTTTGTATATACATTTTCATTTTTTGTCTAATTTATTCTAATTTATCAAATACAAAAAAATCTACAACAAAAGGACCGCGTTAGTCCTCTAACGCTTCCAGCTTCGAAGGAAATCAACATGTTTCATGAAAAAATATTTTTCTATTCTTTCTTTTAAATTACTAGATTACTGTTGATCCACTCTTTCTCGCTGCAAACTTTCTGGTTCTTTAGATCATTTTGCTCCGATACTAATTTGTTAGAAAGGTAGAGGAGACAAAGCATAAATAATTCACACATAAAACATGAGTTGTTGCTCTTTTATTGATCACACAAAATATGATGCTTACAATGAACTCGGTGAAAGGTATTTAACCCTTTCCAACTAGAAACCTTCCTAAATTACCTTGACATGCACACACACTTATGTGAGTTAACTCACACTCTAAATATGCACTGCACTTAACTCTTCATGCATCACTCGACTTGACTTACCACTCAACACTTAATCACTCAATCACTCAGTGAACTAGTTGACTTTGTACGTTTAATCAACTCCACATGCTAGAGTAATTACAATTTCTAACACTATCCTCACTTACGCGGTGCCATGGCAAACAACAAATCTCAAACAGATTCAGATCTAAAACTAGATTCCAAAAACTTTAAAATAGATCTGAGGAAAAAATATGAGAAAAGAACTACAAATATTAAAATATCTAAATATCAGAGTGCAAAGCTAAACAATCTTTTAATCCATAAATCACAAAATAAAGAACTAAGAAAAAACACACTTCATCTTTTAAGAAAATGAACTATACATAAACTTAATTTATATAATACCAATAAAAATTCTAATTACTTAACAAATAAAATAAGACCCACAACTCAGCTATAAGATCATTACATAAACTTAAAAGACTCTTTTATTACAACTCTAACCCTTCAAGATTTTTCCTTTATCTTGGAGTAGCCCAATACTGATGGAGATCAAATAACATTCCAACCAAACATTGTTGTAACAATCAAAGTAGAATTACTTGAATGAGGAGTCAAAGTAGAAATGTGTTCAGAATCAAAGCCGAACTAGGTGAGGTAAATTTCCTCACAATCAGGTAGATATAAGGCATACAGTACTGGGGATTGTGGTATATTTCTTTGAAATAGGACCCAAGAAGCATGTAATAAAACAGTGGAAGATTATAAAACAGAATGTGTGGCGAAAGATTTCGGTTGGATTTTTGATGGGGCTTCTAATAATAGTCAATGTTGTTGCGGTGTCTTCATTGTCATCGAACTTGGCTGTTATTATTATTTAAAGCAAAACCTTTGCCAAAATCGTCCTACCACCCAAGGATAACCACTTATGCTCCCAATGAGATAACTTCCTCTTGAATTTTTCAAGTATCCAATCCTAGTCTCACCTCCTATAATTGCATGGCTTCAAGTGGAAGCCCAAGTATTTGAAACCATCCAGCATGGGAATATCTCAGCTCAAATTCCTTGGAGGACTAGATTAGGGTTGGTGCCCCTGTCATGAGAAGGGCATCCTTCATTTGGCACAATTTAATGCAAGCCCGTTTGTATTTGTGTAACAATCTTCGTTGGGTTGTGGGGTGGGGCAACAACATTTTGGTTGGTCTTGACACCATGGTGGGCATGGAGGGTTTTCATACCCTATCTGTGCCAATTATCCTCCACCTACACAATTGGGGTCTTCAACACTTGTCACAAATTGGACTAGTTCATCATGTGAGATTCACTTCCACCCATTGGTATAGGGCTGACGAGTTGGAGTTGCGCTCGGAGCTTCATTTAGAATGGGAGACCTTCCGTTCCCATTTTACTTAGGTTGTTGTTGTTCTCATTAAGAATGTTGATAGGTTGACTTGGGGTGGGACTTCTCAATGTGATTACATGTCGACAAAGGATTTTTATTTACATATCTTAACTTTCCACAGCCTGATCCCCTCACTAGATGGATGGCTCAGATATGGAAGTGGGAGGTGCCATTAAAACTCAAATGTTTCACTTGGTTGGTTGTACATAACCACATATTGGCTTGGGACAACCTTCTCAAGAGAGGTTTCATAGGTCCTAGTTGTTATTGCCTCTGCAAATCAAACTTTGAGGACGGATCCCATTGATTTCTTCATTGTCCCTTTGCCATTGTTGTCTAGGCAGATGTCTCCTTTGCTCTACATTTCAATTGTGATGTGAATCACATCTCCATTTTTTCTTTCCTTTGTAGTTGGTCCACTTGCCACCTTGATTTTTAGGCAATTCCACTTTATGTTCTCTGGGGCTTATGGCGTTGCCAGAATGCCTACATCTTTGACAATGATGTCCCTAATCTACTTGTTATTGCCCTCAAAATTGTCACATGCTTCTCAGAGATTGGTCCCATTAAACTTCAGAATCATAGACATGTTTGGTCCTATACAGACTTCGGTCAAACCTTCCCCATTGGTTCCTTCAACGGGGCATTAGTGGATGGGACTTGTTGTTGTGGTGTAGCGATATCCATTTCATCCACCTGGAGCTATAACTTTTATTGGTCTGAAATTTTGGGCACTAACATGAGGGTTGAAGTACTAGCCTTATGGGGCACTCTCAGATGTGTTATGTGGCTCGTGTTGGAGGAAATCTTAGTCACTGGAGATTAGAAGGAAACTATCCACTGGGCCTTAGGGAAATCCTCTTTGGTTGTCTCATCTCTTTGCCACTGGTTGGATCAGATCTCCTCTACGTGAACATCTTTTCTCTCCATCTCCTTCTGCCATATTTACAGGGAGCAGAATTTTCGGGCAGATCAGCTCTCGCATTGTGGCTTAGTTGCCAAGCATGGATTGATCAACATTAAATACTTGCTCAGGATTCTATTGTTGGCTCTGACGCCTTCCCCTGTGCTTGAGGTTCTTTTTTTATTTCTGGAAAGTTTTTATGGTCCTTTTCCTTCTTAACATTGGTCATTTTGGGCTATAATGGTTTTTCCCTTGCGAATGCTCTGCTTTTTCTGCGACGAAATGTTTAATTCGCAATCATTGACTATCCTACTATTTGCATATATTATAGTGTATCTGTAACTGATTATATTAATATATGAACTGTTGTTTTTTCTTCTGGAAAAAGAACTTTGTTAGATTTATGTCACCCCTTGGGAACTTACGGTAGACTGTTAAATTAGGCCTGCAACCTCAGAGCTCTTCTTTGACTACTTCAAGTGGCTGGTTTGTTCAACAAATATGCATGTGCCATGATAACAATGCACAACGAACCTACTTGAATTGAGTACTCCGAAAAATCAAGTGCCACACTTCTCAAATAATAGAGTATTCAGCAAATGTCTGCCACCGACGTTGACCAGCAAGAGAGTGAATAATATTGCTCTATATGGATGATCTTTAACATTGCCAGGAAGAGACAGTCACAAGAAACCATTGCTCGCCTGTGTGCGTTGCTCGAATCCAAAGAAGAGCTACAACTATCACTTGTCATTCCCAAAACCCTAAGCAGAATTACAGAGCGCTTTCGAACAGCTGATAAAAAATTCTCAATGTTGACTGACTGGTTAATTACAGAGTGGTGGTTGTGATGTGGTTATTATCAGATCCGAAGAGGCAGTTGGATGAGAGATTACACAACTGCCTTGTTGTTGTAACATAGATGTAAATACTTTGTTTATCTTCCACTGCACAGGAAAATGTAAGTTGAAGTCAGCAGCTTTAAATGCCTACCATGAGCCTGCGGACCTAAGCACAGAGCCACAATAATTTTAAGCCCTTGAAAGAGAGAGTGCAAGGATCCCTGGGTTATGCATGGCAAAGATCTGCGCAACAGTGATATTAGAATGGGAATTATCTGTTGGAAAGGAGGAGTAGACAAAGCATAAATAATTCACACATAAAACATGAGTTGCTACTCTTCTATTGATCACACCAAACATGATGCTTACAATGAACCTGATAAAGGGTATTTAACCCTTTACAACTAGTGACTTGCCTAAAATATCTTGATATGCACACACACTTATTTGAGTTAGCTCACACTCTAAATATGGACTGCACTTAACTCTTCATGCATCACTCGACTTGACTCAACGCTCAACATTCAATCACTCAGTTACTCCACATGCAGGAGTAATTACAATTTCTAACACTCCCCCTTAATTATGACCGTATGACTCAACATAACTCAAACATGACTCAACTATCAGTCAAACATGCTTGCTAGTCTATGTCTCAGCTAGACTTACAATGACTCAAGAATTTTACAATTTTGCATTTTCTTTTTCTCTGCTTCCATATTCTATATCCTTGAAATTGCTTCATTCTCTGTTGAACTTTCTTTTTGTAGGCTTTATTCACTTGTTGCTGCTGCAATTTTTCTTTGACTTGTTTTGAACTTGTTCTGAAAAACATTTGGATCATCTCTTCTACACCTGCCTCTTCAAATATTCATTCAATCATGGACTGTTGCGATAACATTGCATCTTCAAACTGTCTTATTTTTTTTGCTTCTTGCATTTCATTTTCCTAACTTTCTTTCTACCATGATAGAAGTACCTCTTACAACCTGAACTGGTTGAGGTAACTCCACATTAACAAAGCGATAATCTGGTTACATAGTCAGAAATGCATTATTCTAAGCATTAAAATTTATAGCGACCCTCTAGAAGGTATGGTTGTCTGTATGAACTGCTGAGATGAAACGGGAGATTTGTTGAGAGAGTCGTTGAAAAGACTGAGATTTGGGTCGGAGTATATAGAAGGCGTGCTCTTCTTCCTCCACCACCACAACCTCAACGCTTTTCCCCTTTTGCTTCAACAACTCGCTGTACTCGTGAACCCGATCTCTCAGAATATCTCTGCCACCGATGACCACCAGCAACGGAGGCATCGAAATCTCTTCCAGCTTTGGCGCTCCGGGGCTCCAAGGGTTGCTGAATGGATGATCTCTGTTGCTGCCCACTGGGAGAGACAGCCGCCAAAAAGCGTCGGTCAGCTCCAGACTGAGAACCGCCTCTCGCGGGCACTTGCTCTCCGACCGTGTGCGTTGCTCGGCGCCAAAGAAGGGCTGAACCAGTATCGACCCTCTCAACCTAATGGGGCTCCATGCTTCAACACCGCCACGCAGCGCCACAACGTGATGTGCGATGTTGGCACCAGCGCTGTCTCCCATCAGATACACCGCGGAAAAGTCCGCGTAGGACTCGAGCCACGCGTCTTGTTCGAAGTCTCCTCCGGCTCCCGCATGTGAGTTCACCCACTGGAGTGCCGTGATGCAATCGTCGTAGGCGGCGGGTAGGCGGTGCTCCGGAGCCAATCTGTAAGCCACGGAGACAACGATCGCACCTACAGTCGCCGCCAACGTCTGACAGAAGTTGTGATACTCCGGCAGGGAGGGGCAGGCGAGGCAGAAGCCGCCGCCGGGGAAATAGACGATTACAGGCAGGCGGCGTGTTTGTGGGTGCTGTTGGAGGTGAGACGGGGGCAAGTAGAGTCGAACCCACAACCCCAGCCTCTCATTCAACACCGCGTCTTTACTCGCAACCTCAGTTTTCGCTTCTGTTTGCACGAAATAGTTGCATAACGTCTGGAAGAGTCGGTGATCTTCTTGAGATAAAAGTGTGCCATCTCTGTACACCTTAACAACTCCTCCAACATTCTCCAGTACTTCTTCCATTAAAACCGCGATGCCCAAACGTTTTCTTTTCCTCACCGCTGATATTCTATCTCCCCGCTCTGTCCTCGTTATTTTTGTTTCTCAACAAAAACTACTCAATTTTCTTTACTTTAGGCAGAATGCTATCCAGCATGTCGTTGCAAAGCTTCTGAAAGGCAGACTAGTTGGGAAGGATTTCATGTGCTACTGTTAAAATACCACCCAATCAACCGCTCGCTTCTTTACTTCTGGCTGCTTTTTGGGTAATTTGCTTCTCAATTTATTGTTGTAATAACGTCGGCCTCAATCAATAAAAGATCAACGAATCTACTAGATAAAAGAAGTATGCAAAGTCCATTTATTATATATTTATGACGTAGGCAAAGTCCATTTATTATATATTTATGAAGGCATGATGAAATACTATGAATGTAATTAGGTGTTCTAATTTAGCAACCGGAGAACCCACAGCGAAAATTATAAACTGTTATTGAGTTTTGATAGTAGAAAAGCTCAATTGCAAGATATAAATAGTTATGAGGTACTCTGTTTTGATTTTAAGGGAATTAGATATAAATAATTGGGTGGTCTTGATTTTAAGAGAATTAGATATAAATAATTGGGTGGTCTTGATTATTCTTCATTGTTTGTTGTTTGAAAGGGACCTTGGTGGACATCTTTATTGGGTTAATGGGGTAGATGTAAAATTATGTCTTGTAATTATTGTAATTATCATGATAGTTCCGATGATAAGGATAAAGATTTTTTTAAATGTGCTTTTAAAATATTTATCAAAATAAGAAGGACAAAATAAAATAATCAGAAGCAAATTTAAATAGGATATGAATTTGGATTTATAAATTATAATTAAATGTAATATTATTAAAAAAAGTAAGCTCTTATAAAAATATTTTTATTAATATAAAAGGTTTTACACTGATAATATATGATTATCAAAAAAGTGAGCCATATGAACAAGCTTAAGTATTGTCATGAAACAAAGTATAAAACATATATAGAAAATGAAAAATAGAGACATTGAAATTACCCCATTTTGGGGTTGATCACCAGTGTGTATTTTCTTTCCTTTCTTTTTTACTACGTTGATCCAACTTTCTGGAGGTGTGGCTACAAGAATTACCTTAATATTGTTTTGACAAGCTAAGGAGGCTTCCTTGTCAGGGTCTGAGGAGGCTCATTCATGGGCGTGCTTCATGGCACCTGTCAAAGCACTTTTACTGACTTCTCATCTCGCTCGCAAAGCTTGGATCTCTTGATCTCCTTCAAGGGGCTTTTGAAGATTTAAATTTTGGGCCTCATCTAATGAGAGCATGTTGTAATCAGACTCATCATCTTCCTCATATGAGGAAGATGAATCCTCCTCGTGTCGAGGAGGCAAGTTGCATGGCTTCCATGCTTTAGATTTGAGCTTTTGTTTGACTGGTTTTTGAGAATAGGAGTTCAAAAAATGACACATTTGATGGCAAAGTCAACACCAAAGCATAGTGTTCTCATAGTCGAGCGAAAATCTCCTATTTTAAAATTAATTTTGTTAAGAAAGCCTTTGTTGATGTCGATTTCTACGAAGATCTTGTTGTAGGTGAAAATGCCACACTAGCCTCATGAGGGATATTGTTAAACAAAGTAAAACAAAGGAAGACAAACAAGAATTATTGAGAAAACTAAGAGGAGCTCACAAGTGACGATCACCTGAAGCCTACCTCTTGCAGAACGCTCCACACATCTTTTCACATTCATTTCAATAATAAATACATTACAAGCAGTTAGGGATTCATAACTACATGACTAAAATATAGCAACTAAATTCTATGAATAGAAAACTACGTAACTAAGGAGAACCTTGTCCATTAATTTCTAACACTCCCCCTTAATGGAGAAAGGGTTCTTAAACACACCCAACATGTCCCTAAAAAAATCATACTTTAGTCTTCCTAGAGGCTTAGTAAATATATCAGCTACATTATCACATGAATTACAGTATTCAACACATATTTCCTTTTACTGCACCTTTTTCGTGACAAAATGAAATTATGTATCTATGTGGTTGGTGCTTTTATGGAACACCAAATTATAAGAAAGTTTGATAGAACTTTGATTATCACATTTGATAACCATGGCTTCTGTTTTCTCTTCTCCTGCATCTTGAAGAAGTCTTCCTAACCAAATTGCTTCACATACTGTTACACACATGGCTTGATATTCTGCTTCTAACGAGGATAAGGCTACATTATGTTGCCTTTTACTACACCATGAAATGATCCCGGATCCAATGCTGAAGGCGTATCTTGTAATAGATCTTCAATCATCCAAGTTTCCCGCCCAGTCGATGTCTGTAAATCCTTCCAGTCTAACATCACATGAATCAGAATATAAAATGCAAAAATCTAAGGTTCCTTGTAGATACCTTAGCACTCCTTTTGTAGCAACCTAATAGTTCTCATGAGGCTTAGATATAAAATAGTTCAATACATTGTCTGCATAAGCGAAATCAGGCCTAGTTGTAGTTAAATAGATGAGACTCCCAACCAGATTTTTGTACGACGTTGCATCTGCCTCTTTCGAACCATCATTAACCTGTAATTTGTTGTTCTGTTGTAGTGGTGCAGATGCAACCTTACACTGATCCACTTTAAACTTGTCCAACAAACTCTTGACATACTTACCTTGGGACAAGAAAGTCTGGCCTGAATCTCTCCAAACTTCTAATCCCAAATAGTAATGCCGCTCTCTGAGGTATTTCATTTCAAACATCTGTGATAATTGTTGCTTGATTTCTTCAATGAGTTTGTCTACATTTCCTGTCATAATCAGATCATCTACATACAAAGAAATCAATACAGTATTCCCCTCATCATCATACAAAGTATACCAGTTAGGATAATTTATGCTCCTGATATACCCATGCTTAAGAAAGAATGAATCTATTTTGTCATACCAGGATCTGAGCCTGTTTTAGTCCATATAAATCCTTCTTTAATTTGTAGACTAAATGCTCTTCCCCTTTCTTGACAAATCCCTCTGGTTGCATTAGGTATACTTCCTCTTTCAGATCTCCATTTAAGAAAGAAGACTTTACATCTAGCTGGTGTATTTTCCAGTGGTGTTTAGTAGCTAATGCAATAGTCATCCTAATTATGTTTAATTTATCTACCGGGGCGAAGATTTCCTCGTAATCTATACCTTCTTTTTGGGAACACCCCTTTGCGACCAGCCTAGATTTATATTTGTCTATAGATCTGTCTACTTTAAACTTTAATTTGTATAGCCATCTGCAACCTATGGGTTGTTTCCCTTCAGGAAGCTGAACTAAATCCCAAGTATTATTTTTAATGATAGATTCATATTCCTCTTACATTTCTTCCCTCCATTCATTACTTTGACTAGCTTCATTAAAATTACAAGGTTCATCAATGTTCAACATACCAGTGATGAGCGCATGATCCCTGTATCTGGCTGGCAATTGTATCTCCCTGCTTGATCTTCTGAGTGGTGGAGTGGCTTCAAACATGTTTTGATCTCCCCTCTGTGGACTATTTTCAAACCTAATTTGATCAGCCACTTCTTCTTTCTCATGTTTCTATTGTTATTGTTCACCAACCCCCATTTCATCACCTTCTTATGACAGTAAAAGCACATGCCATTCTTCATCATTACAAACATGGTTCCCATCATCTACCTGTTCATGAAATACCACATCTTTGCTTGAAAACACCTTATGAGTAGAGGGATTAAACAACTTATAAGCCTTAAACTCACTGCAGTATCCAACAAAAGAACATTTAATGGCTTTTGAATCTAACTTCTTCCTATATTCTTTTGGGACATGAGCAAAAGCCTTACATCCAAAGACTTTAAGATGACGTACTACATGCTTGAAGCCAAACAATGCTTCGAAAGGAGTTTTATAATCCAAACACTTAGTAGGAATCCTATTCTTAAGATGCACTGCAGTGTTTACAACCTCTACCCAAAAACCATTGGTCAGATTCTTACTTTTCAACATACTCTAGGCACTCTCCACGAGGGTTCTGTTTTTCCTTTCCGCAACCCCGTTTGTTGAGGAGTGCAAGGTGTTGTGAACTATTGTTGTATTCCGTGTTCTTTGCAGTATTTGATGAAGTCGCCTCTCTTGAATTCTCCACCTTGGTCTTGTTGGGTTGTGTTATATTCTTTCCACGACTAACCTCCCTAGTTAACTAAGGGGTAAGGCCCCCCCTTTGTTGCCCCGATTACGTAGCGAGGGGGTCACAAGGGGTTTGAGGGGGGCAAGTAGCCCTCCTCTACAGGGTTTGAGGCAGCGCCCCGGGGAAATTTTTTTTGGACCCTATAATAGGTGGGCGAACCTACGTATGGTTTTGTGCATGGTTTTTGCACATGGTTTTAGGCACAATGGTTTTCGATCCATGGTATTGGATGCTTCAGCATGTATATTTATATATTGTAACATATGAAAGGAGCATAATGAAAAATCAAGCCGGTAGTCCCGGTTTTTGGATCCAGGGATGTGTATGTGTTTTATGTGTTATGCTCTCACATTGTTCATTTTCTATTCTTAGAATTCGTATGCAAGTAATTTATGTATAGGGTTAGAACCTACATCTAGTATCGGAGCTATTTTGGATTCAAGGGGATGCCTTTGTTACTGAAGGGTTTCGCTCGAGCCTGTGGTAGACCCTATTCATTGGGAGATTTGCGGGATCGATTTTGGTGGTGAAAGAAGATGGTGAACAGTGGAAAGATAGAGATCGAGAAATTTGATGGTCGGAGTTTTGAGTTATGGAAACTCAAGATGGAGGATATGTTGGTAGAGAGGATCATAGTAGATCCGGGTACTAAACCAACGAGAGTGTCCGATGAAGAATAGAAGAAGTTGGATCAGAAGGCAAAGAGCGCAATATGATTGTGTGTCTCAGATTTAGTATTGTTGAATGTATTAGGGGAAGCTATAGCTAAGGCTTTGTGGGTCAAGTTAGGGACTTTGTACCAATCTAAGTCTCTGGTGAATAAAATGTTCCTATGGAAAACATTGTATAACCTGAGGATGAAAGATGGAGACTCGTTGACAGAGCATTTGGACGCATTTAATGTTGTGGTAAGTCAGTTATTATTTGTTGATGTTAAAATTTCAAATGAAGATAAGTGCATCATTTTGTTGTATTGTCTACTAGATTCGTGGGATAGTATGGTTATTGCAATAGGTAGCAATGAAACTGCCTTGAAATTTGATGAAATAGTCTCATCCTTACTGACGGGGGAGATAAGACAGAAAAATATGGAGAGCTAGAATTGTGATGCCTTGTCTGTACAAGGATGGCCCTAGAATAGAAACAAAAATAAGTCATTGAGTGGGAGATTTAAATCTAGAGGGAGATCTAAATCTCCAAAAAAAACTGTAAAGGCAGTTTGCTGGAAATGCAGAAAAGAAGGGCACTACAAAAGGGACTATAAATCTAAAGCTCCTGACAAAGGAAATGGATATGATGATGCTCCTTCTGCAAAGGTGAAAACCACCTTAGATGAAGGTGGGGATGTGTACTTGGCTTCTTCAAGTACACATGCAGATCATGAGGCATGGTTGATTGACTCAGGTGCATCCTTTCATTTCACTCCCCATAAAGAGTGGTTTTGCTAGTATGAGAAATATGATGGTGGTGATGTCTTCTTGGAGGATGACAGGAAGGCTAAAATCGTTGGTCGCGGAAAAGTAAAGTTGAAGTTGCTAGGTGGAAGTATTAGAACACTTCTGGGTGTTCTGCATATTCATGCATTAGCCATAAATCTAATTTTTGTAAGCAAGTTGGATGATGTAGCTGTAAAAACAATGCTTAAGAAAGATACTACAAGATGGTTCGGGGAGCACTAGTATTGATGCAGGGAGTTTGGATTGGAACTCTGTACAAACTGCAAGGTAGCACTGTTATTGATGGGTGCAACAGTTTTGTGGTTCCTGAAAGTGGAGCAGAAAATCTAATGGTCTCTGGAGAAAAGACCATGTTATGGCATCAAAGACTTGGACATATTAGAGAAAAGGGATTTTGAATACTTCATGGTAAAGGTATGGTAGAAGGTATGAGTAATAGCTCTCTGGATTTTGATTTTTCTAAAAATTGTGTATATGGGAAGCAAAATCGAGTGAGTTTCCTCTCTGAGGGTGAAATAGATATTAGAGCTTATGCACAATAATGTGTTTGGACTTGTGAAGGTTCCATCACTGGGTAAGTCTGTGTACTATGTATCATTTATAGATGACTTCTCAAAGAATACATGGATATATTTCCTCAAGAAGAAATCTGAAGTCTTTGACAGGTTTAAACCATTTAAAGCTCCGGCGGAAAACCAGACAAAGAAGAAGATAAAGGTGTTGAGGACAGAAAATGGTGGAGAGTTTTGCAAGAAGGAATTTGAAGAATTCTGTAAGAAGTGTGGTATGGCACGACAGAAGACTACTCTATACACACATGAGCAAAATGGAGTTGCAGAAAGAATGAACAAGACGTTGATGGAAAGGGCAAAAAGCATGCTCAGTGGTGCCGAGTTAGGACAAGAATTCTGGGCAGAGGCGGTGGAGACAACATGCTACCTGGTCAACAAATTACCTTAATCAAAGTTGGAGGATAAGGCTCCACAAGACGTATGGACTAGTAAAAAACCCTCTCTTTCACATCTGAGGGTATTTGGATGTGATGCATATGTACATGTTCCAAAGGAGAAAAGAACCAAGTTGGATTGTAAATCTAAAAAGTGCATCTTTATTGGGTGTAAGGATGGTTTAAAGGGTTATAAGCTTTGGAACACATTAACAAGGAAGGTTGTGTACAACCGGGATGTGGTTTTCAGAGAGGTGTAAAATCTTATTAAACATGAACTCCCATCAAAGGAACCTGAGAAGATAAAGTTTGAGCTAAAGGAGGAAGAATCGGACTCTACAGCAGAAGAGGAATCAGAAGATGAAGAGCCACAAACTACGGTTGTGAGAAGATCAGTTCGAGAAAGAAGACAGCCAAAAAGGTATAGTCCATTTGATTTCTATTCAATTTTTTCTTTATCTATTACTGATGATGATCCTAGAACTGTGAAGGAAGCAATAGATTCAGAGGATGGAAAACTCTGGAAAGAGGCCATGGTTTATGAAATGGCATCTTTACACAAAAATGAGGCTTAGGATCTGGTGGAGTTGCCAGTTGGAAGGAAACCCATTGGCAACAAATGGGTGTTCAAGAAGAAGACAAATGTAGAAGGAAAGGTGGAGAAATACAAAGCTCGGTTGGTAGCAAAAGGTTATTCCCAGGTGCCAAGAATTGATTTTGGTGATATTTTTTTCCCTGTTGCCAAGGTAGCTTCTATTAGATTATTTTTATCTATTATTGTTGCTTTTGATTTTGAGGTAGAACAAATGGATGTGAAGACAACATTTCTTCACAGGGATATGGAAGTGGAGATCTACATGAAGCAACTTGAAGGCTTTGCGGTGAAGGGTAAGAAAGAACTGGTATGCAAGTTAAAGAAATCTCTGTATGAGCTAAAACAGTCACCAAGAATGTGGTATCATAAATTTGATACATTTATACGGGGACTTGGCTTCACCAGAAGCAAAGCAGATCACTGTGTGTATTTTAAATTAATTAGTGACCGTGTTATTTATCTGGTCTTATATGTGGATGACATGTTGCTCGTTGGAAATGACAAAGAAATTATCCAAGATTTGAAGACCCAAGTGTCCTCCAAATTTGACATGAAAGATCTTGGTGCTGCAAACTATATTTTGGGCATGGAAATTAAAAAAGATCAAGCAAAGAGGAAGCTCTGTTTGAACCAGAGGAAGTATGTCGAGACAATATTGCAGAGGTTTAATATGCATGATAGTAAACCGGTGAAGGTTCCTATTCCTGTAGGTAAAGTTATCTGTTGAACAGTGTCCCAAGATATAAGAAGAGGAAGAAGACATGTCCTGTGTTCCATATGCAAATGCAGTCGGTAGCCTGATGTATGCGATGGTCTGTACTAAACCAGACATTGCACATGCAGTGGGAGTATTGAGCAGGTTTATGTCAAAACCAGGGAAAGAGCATTGGACAATAGTGAAGCAGGTTTTCAGGTATTTGCATGGCACTAGTGATTATGGTTTGTGCTAACAAGGAAGACCAGGATTAGACAGAGTTTTGGATATTTGTGGCTTTGTTGATGCAGACTAAGCTGGAGATCTAGATCAAAGAAGATATACAAGTGGGTATGTGTTTAACCTATTTGGAGGTGCAGTCAGTTGGATGAGTAAGAAACAATCTATAGTGGCACTATCAACTACAGAGGTAGAATACATGGCAATCACTCATGTAAGCAAGGAAGCAATTTGGTTGCAAAGATTGCGTTCAAGTATGGGGTTAGTACAGGGAGATATAAGGATAGACTGTGACAGCCAAAGTATAGTTTTCTTGGCAAAGAACCCTGATTATCATTCAAAGACAAAGCACATTGATGTTCAGTATCACTTTGTGAGGGATATGATAGAAGACCAAAAGGTGTTGCTAGTAAAAGTGGACACTTTGAAGAATACTACAGATGCATTGACAAAATCTGTGAGCTCTGAGAAATTCTCTTGGTGTAGAGAAACAATGGGCATTGCAAGGCTGGATAAATGATTAAGCTCTCTTGTTGCCCCCTGTGGAAAGAAAACAACAAGTGGGAGAATGTTGGGTTGTGTTATATTCTTTCCATGAATAGCCTCCCTATATTAGGTGGGTGAACCTACCTTTGGTTTGGTGCATGGTTTTCTCACATGGTTTTGGGCGCGATGGTTTTTAGTCCATGGTATTGGATGCTTTGGCATGTATATATATGTATTGTAACATATGAAAGAAACATAATGAAAAATCAAGTTGGTAGTCCCAGTTTTAGGATCCAGGGGAAAATCTTTGTGTATATGTGTTTTATGTGTTATGCTCTCACATTGTTTACTTTCTGTTCTTAGAATTCGTATGCAAGTGATTTATGTACGAGCTTAGAACCTATAGGTTTGGGCAAAGAATTTTGATGAACTTTCCTGTTTGCTTCTCAATCATACTTCTGAATTGCTTGAAGTATTCAAAAGCATGACTTTCCTACCTAAGGAAATACACCCGGGTGAACCTTGTACATTCATAAAAAAAGAAAAAAGAAAATAATAGGCCCCTCCTAACGACCTTGTATGCATTGGCCCACATAGATCAATGTGTACAATTTCAAGTATATCCCTCTTCTTTCTATCAACAATAACAGGAAATTCATCTCTATGTAATTTATCAAGGGCACATGCTTCACAGTCAATATGCATACTCTTCAAAATAGGAAGACCATTCACCATACCTTTTTTTTCTGACGAAGTAGTAGGTCACTGAAGTTTATATGACCAAATCTATGATGCCAGAGATTCTCCGCATACATGGCTGATGATGCCAACGCTTAATGTGACACACTTCTGACATCCAGTTTATACAATCCTCCTACACATACACCTTTTGCAATGGACTTGATCCGATCCAGCATGTCTTTAATTACACACTAAGATTTAAATAACTCTACCTTAAGACCTTGATCTGTTATTCTAGATACAAAAATCAGGTTCTTTTTTTATCCTGGGTATACACATAACATCATGAATATGCCTAATGTTTCCATTGGTAGTATGACAGGGAAATCACCATATCCCTTGATTTCATACCCTTTATCGTCTCCAAGGTTGACCTTCGGACCAGTGCTGGATTCTCTAAAATTTTTAAACCATTGCCTCTTACCTGTCATATGGGAGGAGGCTCTGGAGTCCACTATCTAGATTTCTACTTCATCCTCCTTAATTGACAACGCATAATCAAATACGAATACTATGATATTCGAATTCTAATCTGCATCAGCCAAATGGACTGCATGACTCTTGTGTCTATGTTGACCTTCATCAAACTTCTTCTTCCGACAATGTTTAGCCATATGACCAAATTTACTGCAATAAAAACATTTTGGTCTTGAATCACTTCTGTTTGGAGACATACCTTGAGATGGAGGTGTCTTTGTTTATGGGGTTGCTCCGCTTTTATGTGTTGCATTTGTCTTTCCTCTGAAGGGCTTCTTCTTTGCCATTAGGGAAAAATCTGAGCTCTGGGGTTTTAGGGTCATGTGCCTTTCCTCCTCCTACATTAGGATCCCTATCAATTTTCAAACTTGGGGGATTTTTCTCTTGCATTCAACCAAGTGATGAACATCTGATAGTCGTCATTCATACCATTCATGGTATTTGTGACCAAATCAGTATCTGATACTATTTCACCAATGTCTCCCAACTTATTCTTAAGTTCCTTGACACAAGAGATGAATGTTGCTACTGATTCATTCTCCTCAATTTTAATGGAGAGAATTTTGCTCTTTAGAAATAGTAGGTGATTTTTGTTCTTGATCTTGTACAAGTCTTTAAGAGTTGTCCATATGTCTGCTGCAACTTTACAATCTTGAATGTCAGGAATAATGCAATCTTTCATAGACAATTCGAGTAAACCTTTGCCTTGTTCTCCATCTTTTCCTAGTCCTGGATTGTTGTTGTTGTTCTACTTGTAGCTAAGGTTGGTTTCAGCTCATCACTGTTTGCAATCGTCCATGCGTTTTTCCCCTCCAACAGGGTCTACAACTTAAATTTCCAATTGGAGTAATTGGAACCGTCGAGCTTATTTCTCTCATTTAGATAAGCCTCTGCGATCTGATTGTTCATCTTGACACAAGAAAAACAACCCCCAACAAACCAGATCTATCCCATCTCCGAAGAGCAATTTTGAAAAAAGAAAAAAAATGGGCTTTTTCTTAAAAAACAATTCCTTGGAAAAAATCATGTTTGTTTTTTTTTATTAAACCTTAATCAAATTGACACAACATATTTAAAAATATATATATATGTTTTATCCCATTTTTGAATCTGCCCTAATATCGCTGAACAAGATTTAACAAGTTTAAAAAAGGAAATTACGACCCCAAAATAAAAATAAAAAAAGACCCAGCCTTTGAAATTCAAGGCCTACCTTTGACCAAACTTCTCTTGGCCTCACACATTAAGGACCTCTGATCCTGCATGGAGGCACCACCGATCCTCACCACACCGCCCCTCTGCTGTGCACGTCAGACTGTTGCACCACGATTCTGGCACCTGAGAGTTGGAATCCTCCAGTCGACGATTCTTCATGCAGGTCGCCACTGCAACATCGACCTCTTCTCCTCTGCTACATAGACTACTCCACACTTCCGCTGCAACTGACCCACAACAACTACTACGCCACCACAACCTCCACAAAACGCAGTCTCCACACTGCGCTTCACAGTGCAACCTCCATAGTTGGACCTCTCTCTCCACACAGGTACGCTTCTCCACCGTTTGACTTCCACCTAGAGCAATAACGCTATCTCCTCCAAACAGATCTCCAAATATGGCTCTGCCCGTGGTGGTGGTGGTGCATCAAAAAAAAAATTCACAGTGGCAATTGGCAACCATGCCACTAACTGTCGAATCTTCTCTAGAGCAACACACAGGTTAACTCAGCCCACACAAGACTGTCCAGGTCGATCAAGACAAGCGGTCACCTCCACTGAATTTAACTTTCACAGGACAACACAATCTATCCTCTCAGATTTGAGATTTGTGTGGGCGATGATCAAAATCTCTCTAAGTAAGGAAGCAATCATCGTGTTTGTCACTCTAAAATTCGTGATGATCATCTCTCATTTTATTTTAGGCAGAGCGATGATGTCTGTGAGTAAAATTTAAAAGAAATTTGTGTTGCTTTTCCACCTTCTCACCATGCCAGTGTTCTTCCCACCAACTCTTACTCAGGGATTCACAATCCCTCTCAAACCTGCCCCTTTGATACCATGTTAAACAAACTAAAACTAAGGAAGACAAACACGAATTATTGAGAAAACTGAGAGGAGATCACAAGTGAGGATCACTTGGAGCCTATCTCCTGCAGAACGCTCCACACATTTTTCACATTCATTTCAATAATAAATACATTACAAGCAGTTAGGGACTCATAACTACATGACTAAAATATAGCAACTAAATCCTATGAATAGAAAACTACGTAACTATGGAGAATCTTCTCCATTAATTTCTAATAGATCTATGGCTAGAAAATGACCCAAGATGTTTCCAATACCTTTAAACACTGAAGAATGCCATACATGGACCAGTAAATTCAAGAGTCAAACCCAAATGGATAGCTTTGTGATCACAGTTATGGAGGGGTCAAAATTTAGGAGTGAAGGGATCAGAAAGAGCCCACATTTTCCCAAAAAACTAGGGCCCCTTGGAAAGATCATTTTGATAATCTGCATCATTGTAAAAAATGATGATGAAGAAACCCTTGGAATAGAAGAGGACCTTGCATGCCTTGGTCCAAGTTGAATGGATCCATTGGTAAAGGTTTGTTGAACATGGCTATAGCCCATTGAAACAAGAGATGAGGTCATTACCTACTAACAACTCATAGAGTCCATCCAGATCTGGATGAGTGATTTCAACTCAATGGACATTCTCAACTTTGTCTACTATAAAAGGACCTGAAGCATCCTAGGTTTGAGTCGCCTTGCTTGAGGGTAGGGGACATTCTTGAGGCGGCATTGCACCTTGGGAACATGGTTTCAGAGCACACCTTTGTGAGAGAAGGCTTGGGAAGAGGAAGGCTTTCCCAAAGCTCCCCCATGCAATCGAAAGGGCCAAGAAAACCATGACATCCCTTCATATACTATAAACAAAGAGAGGAGAGAAATATTCCATTTTCTTACCTTAAAAAAGAAGGCGTTGTAATCCGAAGGTTAAACCTGTTTTGAGTTCTGATGATAGCTTGAGGTCTTTACTAGATTTGTAGATCTGAACCAAAGGAGCATCGAATGCCCTAACATCAATCTGATCGAGATTTCAAAAGGGCTTCGAAAATTTAATCCGAGGATCGTCTTAGGCTTTTCACCAACGATTTCCTTAGCAGTGATTTGCTTCATAACCCCTAGTAAACCCTTAGGCCAAGTTTTCTCTTTGAATACTCCATCACTCATGGACTTCAATGTCTAAAACTGCTTGGAAGTGACGACAGATGCATCCCACACAACAAGCATTCTGCAAGAAAAGCACTTCAAGTTTTCTTCATCATCATCAAGCATAGCGTAAGTAACCCACTAAGCTATTTCGACAATATAGTCGTCTTCTTCATCCGTTTCACTAAACCCTACTGGGAGTGATTCCCTTGGGGAATAGACCTGAAAACCAACAGACCCCAAACCCCATTTGTATTGAACACGACCATGGTCAAATCTATAATTCTTTGAGAGAGGCATGACGTCATTGTTGAGAAAATCAAACAACAAGCGGAACTAACCGTTGACCAAGTTTGGTGGCACAACATAACCCCTTTTGTTCACAAAAGATTTTTTGAGCTCTCAGATTCCATTGCAAACTCCAACTCCTTGTTGCAAGCTATATTGCTTCGACTTTGTTAATGTATTTATATCATTTACATTAATATTATAAATTTAATTATATAATAAATATTTAATAAAAACATTTTATTAAATAATTAATATATACATATTAATGTTATATATTAAAGATAAAAAATAAATTAATTTAAATAATAATAATAATAAATATATATATTAAAGATAAAAATAAATTTAATTTAAATAATAATAATAATAAATATATAAACATCTTATGGGTATATATATTTGCATATATACTAACTCAATTTTATTTTTTACAAAGCATGATTATGCAAGAGATATTTCTCTATATTTGATGACATAGGTGTTCTTTGGTTAATGCAAAGCTCTTGACTATCCAAAGTACCGATAAATCTTTATATATAGACACACACGCATGAACGTCTAAATACTTAAGCACTTTCAAGGGTATATAATGTACATTAAACATGTTGATTTTTAGGATTTCTTTTCAAGTTATGAATGGTTGAGTGCTTTAATAATTAATATTTGTTATATATATATATATTTTGGAAATTTTTTTATTTTAATTTTTTTTTGGGTCAAAAGCACTTTCCAATTTAGTAGGAAGGAGAGGGAGATGTTGCAGTGTTCGTAAATGAGTGCAAGCATTTCAATGTTGACTCAATACAAAGGAGATGTTGTAGTGGTTTGCCAAGAATTTGGTAATACAATTTTCAATAAGATTGTGATTTCTTTTTATTTGAAATGCACTTTTGATTGCATAATATTATACAACATATACTTTTTTTTAACAAAAATTAGTAGAGTTAATATAAAATTTGTGCCTAATCACAACAAATAAATGACAAGTTTTACAATAGGAGTTGTCTATAATGTGACTTTTTGGAGATTCTGGTGACGGAATCCGGTGGAAGAAATTGAGGTTAAATCTTGATTTGTTGCAGTTAAAATGGTTTTTTAACTCCATATTTGGATTGAGCACCCTGAAAAACCCCTGGAACGCTTTGATTGTGCAGAAACTAGCTATCAAACATGTGATTCCAATAAATTGCTGCCGGATTTTGATCCGAAAAACCCACTGGAAAAACTTTCAAAAAGTCTCATTATAGACAACTGCTTTACAATAAGGTCTTCTTC
This sequence comes from Pinus taeda, assembly GCA_000404065.3. NCBI lineage: Eukaryota > Viridiplantae > Streptophyta > Pinopsida > Pinales > Pinaceae > Pinus > Pinus taeda. The sequence continues at coordinate 50,594 of APFE030199724.1, forward strand.
AATTGAGCCCCTTTGACTAGCTTCATGATCCAGTTATCTAGAAAATGCTCAAACGTCAAAGTGCTCAAAATCTCCCAAAACCAATGCCAAGTCGTAGAGCTCATCGTTTTGATTTAAAAAACACTTGAATTGCCTCAATCCGACACCATATAAGGAAGTTATGATGATATGAAGTGCTCAAAATCTCCCAAAACCAATACAAAGTCGAAGTCGTAGAGCTCATTTTTTTGATTTAAAAAACACTTAAATCGCCTCAATCCGACACCATATGAGGAAGTTATGATGATATGAAGTTTTGGCCCAACAGTGAAAAAGTCAACTTGCAAGGTTGAACGTGCCACGCTGACGTGGCCATCAGATGTGGAAGTGATGACTGGGTGTACACACTGGCAATTGGGAAAATGACATGAAGTCGTGTGTCAGCGGAAGGTATCAATCACTGGGCATGGTTGAGATGACCCAATCATAGGCTACCACCTAGACCAATCATACGGCACCATGTGACCCTATGAGAGGCCGCTAAGTCGTCTCTAATCTCGCGCCAAAGTTGATGTGGGTCGAACCGGCCTCCACCGAAGTCGAACCCCTAACACCTCTTTACAACAAAACTAACACCCTATCGGTGCACCGTATATGATTCATACTTAAAATACGGCGGCCCAGTTATATTTGAAGTGGCGAGGTGGTTATGTGACGTTAGTATGACTGATGGCGTAGGCTTCCGATGAGGGTGCAACAGAAATGCTGACAACCCACGGTTCCACGGCGAACGATGTGACCACAACGGATCCGGAGGGCGGTGAGTTTTCTGGGAGCGTGGCGTATGGCCCATGACACATGGTTATATGTTATGCAAGCAACCGGTAGCGGGGGCCGAAGGCTAGGCATGTGGCACGACCGCCCACACCCATGGCCATATGAATTACGGCGAACGATGTGACCACAACGGGTCCGGAGGGCGGTGAGTTTGGTGGGCGCGTGGCGTATGGCCCATGACACATGGTTATTTGTTATGCACGCAACCGGGAGGGGTGGCCGAAGGCTAGGCATGTGGCACCACCGCCCACACCCATGGCCATATGAATTTTGCGGAACCGATGGTAGGTAAAGAGGAGGGGCCAACGACCTAATAAAAAACATGGTTATTTGTTATGCACGCAACCGGGAGCGGTGGCCGAAGGCTAGGCATGTGGCACCACCGCCCACACCCATGGCCATATGAATTTTGCGGAACCGATGGTAGGTAAAGAGGAGGGGCCAACGACCTAATAAAAAACATATTTAATATATAACAGTGAACAAGCCATTGCAGTCGGCCACAACAGATCGAACACGAGACCTCCAAAACGCAAACCAAGGCACCCACCACCAGGGCATTGTGTTCCGATCAAAGATTTTGGTTTTGTTGTAATATTTTATAGACATAATGGTAAAAGGGGAGTATTTTGTTGATTTTTAAGCTTTTTTTTTTTTTTTTTAGCACCACAAGATCTTAGACAAGGTTTTTTTTTTTTGAGCATTCTGGACAACATGGGAGTGTTATTTTTGCAAGACTTGTATTTTGATGTAATGCGAATTTGAACATCTTAGTAAAGTGGTCACCATTGGAAGTTGTATTCGGATCCGTAGTCCAAAATAGGTAAACTCCATTATCAATTTGCAATTGTCTTATGCTATATTTTTGTCATTTTTTTTTACTTTAAAATTTGTGCAAATTAACTTATGTTTGTGTACTTTCACAATTTCGATTTTTTGCTTAAAAGATCATAAACTAACTTGTAAGTTGCTCAATAAAACCTTCATTTTAATTTTTGGATCACTTCATTTAGTGACACTATTACAAAATAAATTGAAAAACTAGCCTCCTCATAGTATGGTAAGGTGGGAAAATTTCCATGACTAAATATTTAATTTTTCTTCCTACTGTTTCATGGGAGTAGAAGCGAATTTTAGTGTATTCCATACACAAGAAAATGCGAAACACATCATTTCTATAAAATGCAAGAAGATGACCCGCAAGAAGATGACCCACTGCTTGACCCATGGGAGGAAAGACAATTCTCAGAATTAGAGACTTTTTTAGGATTATTTTGCATCTTATTACCGATGTGGAAGAACGCTACTTTTAACCACATCTAAATAAGATGGAGAAGAAGAGGTGAAATTCTTCTCATCCACCATTCCAACTTATTTATATTTCAGAGGAGAAGGTTCCGTTGGAAAATAATTTTCCACTACAAAAGTTTTATTTGGAGAACCATGATATGATCCTTCTTCATCTTTCTGATGAGAATGGATCTTTGGAAAGTGATTCCTCTTCCGTAGGTGTTGGATTTAGAGAGCTTCGTGAAACTGGGGATTTTGGACGACTTTTCGCAACATGTCCATACTCTTGAGACAAATTACACTTGAAAGGAAGTTTTTCATAATCTAGAGCCTGGATATGAGACCAACCATCTAGGTTTAACTGAATTTCTCCTGGGATACCTTTTCAGAGGGCCATTCCATCACAAATTTTGGCACATGAAATATTTCCCCAATATTTATATCATTAGTAATAAAATGACCCACTTTATCTCCTATTTCCTTAAAAATACCATCACCCAACAAAGAAGAGAGGAAAACAAAAATCTAATCCACATAGTTGTAGATGAAATTTCTATTTGGGGATTAAATTCCAAAGTCCAATGGGTGTGGAAAAAGCTTATGTTACCCATGAAATAAGGACCTAACTTGTAGATATGGTGCTTATATTCTTGGTTCTAAACAAGAAATGCATAATACCCATTTCCACAATAGAGAATACACAAGGGTTCATGGTTTTCCCAATTGTCAAGAACCCAATCTTTAACGGCTTCACAACTTGACCATAGGCCACTAAACTTTCCTAATAACCCTTTTTCCTTCAAAAGAACCCCATTTTATTTTTCTAGGCAGAAAAACCCCATATCCAAATAATGAGTAGTTTTTGTCTTTGTCACAAATTTATTTGGGACACTCATTGTGCTTCAACAAGGAGAGGGTTACACCGACTAAGACCCACATCCTAAAGACCATGAATAGGTTGATTGTGAATGCATCAGCAATGAAAATATTCGATCTCAATTGCGGCATTGAATTCAAACTCAAGACGACATCACGATTCAACTCTCGGTTTCACCTGCAATCATCGAGATCATCGATGGTTAGAGAAGCCCTAGACGCCAAGAGTGTGTTGAGTGCCCAACTTCATTCTTATGAAATCTATGGGTAACCCCTACACAATCAAAGTTCCCTAGAGTTTTTCAGGGTGTTGAATCTATATATACTGTCAAAAAAATAGTTTAAATAATACAAATCAAGATTTCACCTCAATGTTTTCTGCCAGATTTTAGCACCAGAAAGTCCAAAAAGTCGCACTAAAGACAACTCTTTTCATCATGTAAATTCAAACAAATTCTTCAGGGTAGCTTAGTCCCTACCACTTTAGATATTATGCTATGGGAAAAATTGCATAAAAAGTTATAACTTGCATTAGTTAATGCTAAATTAATTCCTTTCTTGGGTACAAGGACTTGGATAAATTTTGGTGGGTAGTAACCACTAGTATGTCTACAAATATACAATTTTAATCTTACGTAAGCGTAAAGGAAAACATAAATAATGGTGGGAAGTAACTCCTCATAAATATATTTATTTACATATTATTCCTATCCAATTTTTATGGAAAGACTTTCTTAAATATAAGTATGAGCTATTTACAAGGATTTTATTTTTGTATGGATTTCCTACAAAACTTAGGAATACCAAATCACTACACAAATATTTCGTAATCATGCATTGATATTGCAATGATATCCATATGTTGCAATCATATACATAAATTATGAAATAAAATGGATGGGTTTTTTACAATGCTTAAGAAATCACTACACAAACATTTAAAAACAATTGAATGATATCCATATGTTGCAATCATATACATAAATTATGCATAAAATGAATGGTTTTTTTACGATGCTTAAGAAATCACTACACAAATATCTAAAAATCATCCATGAATATTGCAACCATATCCATAAATTATGGAATAAAATATGTGAGGTAGTTATAAGCATGGAATTATGTTGTGCAAAGATTGCAGTAAGAACTTCAAGTTATAGTCTAACCAAATGCTTGAAAATAACTTTTTTTTTTAATAATGTTGAAAAGTAAATATTTAATTTTCAAAATTGAATATTATAAGTTGCATTGGCCAGCATAGTTTAACTTATAAACAAAATGTCTTTTTCTCAAAGCTTTTTTTCTTGTTAATTTTAATCAAAATACTTTAGAAATTTTAAGAAACTTGAGTTTAAGTTGATTTGAGGGAGTTGAATCCATTTATCCATTCAAAAATGTATTTTAAACAACAAAAATCACAATCTATTTCATCTATAAGTTAGACTACTCTCTAAATTAATAATGGTCAATAGACAAATGGATTGCTAGAGTCCTACCTACCTAGGAACAAATAATGATTCATATTCATAACCATCACAGATTTGATCACTCCAAGTTAGGACAAGAATTTCAAATCTTAAACACCCACCAAATGTGAAGGTTTTTATAACTCTAATAGTCATTTTAGTACAGAATTAAGATCAAGAAAAAAAATTCAGTACATTTGACTGGAAAATCACCTTAAGATGAATCATCAAATTCCATCTTTGTTTTCATCACTTACCAGATATGAAATTAAGATTGAATCTATTCTAATATATTTTCCCATAAAAATATTTAAAAATTAAGAAATTAATAAAATTAAAATATAATAATTATTATTTCTAAATAAATAATTAACAACACATAAACCATAATAAAAAGATTAAAATACAAATTACAATTATTTAATTATTTAATATTGAAACAAAAAATAATTATTTAACTTGAAAATAAAATAGTAATTATTCATTAAAAATAAAATAGTAATTATTTTGACATTGAAAATAAAATAGAATTATTTGACATTGAAAATAAAAATAGTAATTATTAAGAATATAATTATTATATATTTATAAAAACATTATAATATTTTTATTTAGAAAATGATTAAAGCCCATTTACATTGAAATATGAAATAACCTTAACCTACCTTTGAATATTTTATCATAAAACCTATTTATTAAAGTTATCGAAATTGAAGGAGTGTATTTAATTATCGGCTTTCTTTTTTTCGGTGGCGTTGTTTTTATTGTTGTTTATTGTGTATTGATTTGTAATTTCGTGGGGTTGGATTATAATATTAAAAAGAATTTTGAAATATATATATATATATATATGTGGGGTGAATTGGTAATTTTTACTAGTTTAATATAGGTTTAAGATCAATTTCCGTGGTTGCTTTAGATTCATTTGTCAAGTGTTGAGATTAACAAAATCTCTCAAAGTGTAAACTCTCGGAAATGGGGAGTCTACTCCTTGGTTTTTTACTAATTTAAGAGAGGTCTAAGATCAATTTTCGTGGTTGCTTTAGATTCACTTCTCAAGTGTCGAGATTAATAAAATATCTCAAAGTGCAAACTCTTGGAAATGGGGAGTTTACTCCTTCAAACCTTAAGCACCCATCAAACTTAATGGTTTCTATCAAGGCTCTCGGAAATGGGGAGTCTACTCCTTGAGCGGGGATCATAGCAAGCCATAGACTCAATGGGATTTGAACCGCAGTATCGTTGGTTTCACCCAGAGAAACTTGTTGTTAAACCACATATTATTGTACTTCTTATTTATTTTATTAATAAGTGTAGGTTTATTTTAATTAGGGACATATTAAGTTTGGAGAGATCAAATATTTTGAAATATAAACATTTTTTAAAGCGAAAGATTTGAAAAAATGTTTGAAATTTAAACGATTATACACACACACACACAAACACACATACAAGCCTCATAGGTTTTAGAATGACTGTTAATGGGTGTGAATGGCTGCACTTTTTTTTGTGATATTCGACCATGATTTCTATTTATATCCAAAAAAAAAATTACATATGAATTTCATGAGAGCCCAATTCTCTCTTGGTCAGAAGACCATCATCTTGCTAAAAACATTACAAAAAATTGACCACGGGAGTGTGATCAAATTGACGTGGTGGATTATCAACCATACAAAAAGACCATCGATACTAACAGATGATCGTTTTTTCCTCTAACAACTAGTTCCATACAAAGATAAGGATGACAAAAACATAAGAACAATGACTATGAAACTGTTCAAATAAAAATGAAAACACAGATGGAATCATTCATTTGGGATGATCACCAAGTGATCTGGAGAGGAGTTTGCATTGACCATATTGATTGGTTGAGCATTTATAACCGCTTCACCAATTGGAGGTGGATTTGAGTCAATGTCAGAGTCTAATATGATATAGCATTCTATTTTTCTTAATCTAACCACTATTTCATCCATATCATATTGGATATCCCTCAAGATCCGCTTCAAATCCTCTTGAATTACAAAGAGCTTATAGTTATCTACCTGCTTGTCTCGGAGGACCATGTGAAGAAGAGTCTCCTTCTGCCTATGCATTGATATAGAATGCATAAAATATAACCTTCTCTTCCTAAGTTTACCAAGGTCTAGCACCCATTTGGTATTTGCATTGCAAACTTCAAAATCTAAATAATACCTTCAATCTCTAAACTCTTTAGCTTCCAAAGTGTAAATTTCCTTCTGCACCTCCATGGAAACAACATAAAAAAAAAAATTGCAACTAACTCCTATCCAAAGATTCATTGGTGTATAGAAGAACATGCCCAGATGCCCCTCTCTTGTAGCTGGGAAATCATTGACAAGGGCCATAAAAGACCAGAACCTACAAGAAAATAGAGCACGGGCAATTTGGACCTGTTGGAAACCAAGACAATACTGAAGAGGGGGGGCGAATCAGTATTGTAACAATTTTGCCAATTCAAAATTTCATTTTACGTAGTGCACATCATTGAATAATTCAACAATAGCTCAAATAACCATAACAAAGATAGATATCAACAATCACAATGGAACACACAAGAACAAGTAACTTTTAGAATTATTTTTCAATTCATTGATAGGGCAAGCTACAACTTGCAATTACAAAGTTCTAGCTTCAACCAACAGGAAGCTACAACTTCCTAGTTTATTAGTTTCAACTAAATGGAGCTACAACCACACTTACTCTCCAACACCCACTGGAAGGAGCACCAACCCCAAGTCAACAAGCTACAACTTGCTAGATAGTCACTGTTTCAGTCTTTCATCCATTTTCACACTCAGAAACATGAATTCCTTCTTTATTTTTAAAAAACAATTAAATCTCAGTCACACCCAACACCTTCAACAATCCATAATCACTGAAAACACCATACCAACACCTCACTGTAATGAAATCTTTATCTCTAACGCAACTTATCAATTATGCTTGATTAGGCCTTTTGTTTATAGTTTCATTGATTTCTTGCATGCTTCTTTATTTTTCCCTTTGTCATGTTCATCTCAATGTTTACTATGTTTTCCGTTATGGGCTTCATCTCCAAGTCTAACTGACCTTCACTGCCTTTTCTACCACTCAAATTGAGTTTTTTCTGCTAAATTTATGCATTCTGGGTCTTTACAAAATTTAGGAGTTCACTTGCTAATTTTATCTATAGTAAATTCTGGCTTAACTTCCAAGACTGTAGTTAAACTAGTAGTTCCGTTGTTTCTGCCTTTAATCCCCTTTTACTTGTCCATTTTCCTATTTTACACCATAAGATTGGTCTCCACAACCATGGCCTAAGCTATTGGGTTCTTAGCCCTTTTTGAGCCTGATGCAGGGCTTTCCTTTCTTTGGATAACGGCTTCGCACTGTTGGTCATACCTCTACCTCAAGGAGACTAAGGAACAACACTTAGCTGCTTCCAAGAGTCTCCACAACTCTATTCCATTGTTGCGCCTATGACCACTCCTTGTGGCATAAGGCCTGGTGTAGGTTCTTAAACCGTAGTCCCCAATATTGACTCTTCTATTTAATTTAATTATTTAAATGTTACAGGATTCCGGGATCTGGGTTGGCCCCACTTTCCATTGTCATTGCACCCCTAGTTTTCCACTGTTGCATGGAACCTGTGTCTAGTGCTAAGGTCAGAGCTCTGTTTAACTCGCCGAGGTCTTGCCACCAGGTTGATGTGTCTGCAGGGACCACACGACACTCTATCTATTGGCTTCCGCTCTACCTCCATGGCCTAGTCCCTTCTTCCTGGTGCCGCCATAAAATACATTCAACAAACCCTTTGGGGGAATGCCTATGGGATGAGTTGTCTTGTTGGTCCTCTCAGAGCCTTTTTAATTGACTATCGCCACTGTCAACAGGTCGTGTCCCAACACCCACTGCCCGACAAAACCTCATGTGCACCATTTTAATCTTCCAGGATTATTTTTCCAGGATGACATCACCATGACATCACTGCTACCATGTCGTGTCCTTTGAGTGGTGACACATGTCACACGAAAAGGGGCCACCTGGGTGCCAAAGAAAGTTGAATCTTCCTACCACATGTACACCTCCTATTGGATGATGCTGACATCATCTTTTGTTTTTGTTCGGGCCAATCATGAGCCAAAATCTGTCTTTCTAGAGGAGAGAGAAAAGGTCCTCCAAGGCCTTGCTTTGTGACCATTTCCTTTGTCATTTCATTTTTCTAAAAATGGTCGGGTTCAAGCCTTTAGTCTCTGGCACCACTCTTAAACGAATTATGGTTTTGGGAGCAGTGTCCCCGAAATAGCTCTTCGTTATTGATTTGCAAGATCCATTGTGTGGTAAACCACTTCTAGGACCACATAGCTCATCTAGCAAACTGTCTCTAATTCCCCCCGAAAAGTCGCCACATGGCTTGGAATTTTCTTCCTGGTCCATCCCTTTGTCTGCTAAAGGGTTTTGCGTTGGGGTACTTCCTTTGGGCCAACCTGTCAGTCGGGCTCCACCTCTGCCAATAAAAAACTTTTATGTTGTTGATGTGGACTCCACTTAAGCTCAAATCTTCGCGTGGAGACTCCATCGGTAGGTTTGGTACTTGTGCCATCTTTGGTTGCATGCCAAAGGATCCTCTAAACACCTTTAACCCTGTTATTTTACTTTAGATTCATAGAGCTTTGTCTTTCTCTAACTTTTGATCCAGGAGGCATTTAAAGGACTTCCATATATCTTTGGAAACAACTTTTAGAGCTCTATCAATTTGGGTGGCTTACACTTGCATCTTAGATGATCCGCTGCCCCAAAATTGTATCCAAAACCTTTGCTCTTTTTTGCTACCATTTTATCCTGTTGTTCCATCAGTCTGCTCCATGAGACCTTCTTTGACACATGTGCCTCCTGATGACAGTTGCTGTCACTTGTTGACATCAATGAAAACGTATTTCCAACATTCTCCCCCTTTGGAATTGATTTTAACACCAAAATCAAACAAAGCACACCTTTTTCTCTTCTTGAAACACCCTTAGCAAAACACGAGTGTTTCTCCCCCTGAGATAAACTTATGTTGCTGTAGTACTATTGTTGGTCTTTCTATTGTGCTTATTGTGCTAGATTTGGTTTGATTACCATATTTCACACCCTTTTTATTTAATCACTATATCACCCCCCTTTGACATCAATGTCAAAAGACACCATCATGCTCCCCCTGTCACCATACTCCATTTGTCTTGTTGATTCTTGTGGACCTAGAATCTTCACTAGTATATGTTGAAAAATATACCAACTACCTTTCTTCCACTTGGAGGAGGAGCTAGTGAAGGAAGTTAAAAGGAATGACCCTCAAAATTTGCCTCAAGTACTCAAACTGTGCTCTAGGGAGTGTCTTTGTAAAGATATCATCAACTTGTTCTTTTGTGGGAACATACTCTAGCTTCACAATTTGGGCTGCAACCTGCTCCCTCAAGAAACGATACTTGGTGGGGATATGCTTGATCTTAGGATGAAAGACTAGATTCTTTGACATGTTAATTGCGACTGATCATAAAATAATTGTACATCTTGCAAATTTTTCTTCATCCACAAAATTTGAGTACAACAGGATGCTTCTACAATATATTCTACTTTAGTTGTAGATAAGGAAATGGAAGCTTGCTTCTTGGTCAACCACGAAACTAGACTTGCTCCAAGAAAGAAAACAACACCACTTGCTCTCTTTCTATCATCCACATCACTTGCCCAATCAAAATCAATATAAACAATGAATGAAAAATATTGACCTCTTGGGTACCAGAGTCCATAGTCCATTGTTGCTTTGAGATATCTACGAATTATTTTGGTTGTTAATAGATGGCTTTGTTTGGGAGCTGCTTGACATCTTCCAACTATAGCAACAACTTGCATGATGTCTTGTCTTGAAGCTATCAAATACAAAAGGCTGCCAATGATTGATCTATATAGGGTCTGGTCCACTTTTGGAGATTAATCCATCTTACTAAACTTGCAACCTACTGCCATTGGAGTGCTCACTAAATAGAATTCTTCCATGCCAAATTTCTTTAGAACTTCCTTGAGATACTTGCCTTGAGAAATTAAAATGCCTTTAGGGGTCTGCGTTATATGAAATCCAAGGAAATATGATAGCTCTCCAAGCATGGAAATATCGAACTTTGCCTTCATATCAACTGCAAATTCACTATTTAGAAAATCTGAATTACTTGCAAATATGATATCATCAACATATACCACCACCACAATGTGTTTTCCATCCTTTTCTTTGACATATACGTTATCGTCAATTGCACCTCTCTTGAATCCACACTTGAGCAAGCAGTTGTCTAGCTTGGAATACCAAACTCTAGGGGCTTGCTTGAGACAATAAAAAGCCTTCTTAAGTCTGCAAACATAGTTTGGTTTATCTGTCAACTAAAATCCATCTGGCTTCTCTATACATACTTCCTCCTATATCTCTCCATTGAGAAAAACAAATTTTACATCCATTTGATAAATTTTGAGCTTTTTAAGACAAGCATATGCCAAAACCATTCTTATTTCTTCTAATCTAGCAATAAGAGAAAAAATTTCATCAAAATCCAAGCCTCCTATTTGAGTATAACCTTTTCATACCAACCTAGCCTTGTTTCTTACTACTTCTCCATGATCATTCAACTTATTCCTGAATACCCACTTTGTGCCAATGACATTCTTGTTTGCAGGTCTTGGAAAAAGTTCCCAAGTCTGATTTTTCTCTATCTGATCTAATTCTTCATTCATGGCATATATCCAAGGTTGATCTTTACTGGCTTGAAAATATCCTTTGATTCCTCCATGGACAATAGGGTAACATGTGCTTGTGTAGGAGCATTGAGAAACTTACTTCTTGTTTGCACTCTAGAATTTAATTCACTAACTATTTGATCATATGGGTGGTGTTTTTGTGTATAACTTGGGGGATCTTTGGCTTGAGGACTAGAGGGTTATTCCTTGTTTTCTTCTGCAACTACCTCATTATTCTCATTAACAATGCTTTTTGGTTCATCAACGTTGGATTTTTTGAATTGTTTCACTTCTTGGTCTCATGTTCATCTACCTTCACATCGATGCAGTGAGTGATTCTCTTGCTAGCTTTATTGTAGCATCTGTAACCTTTGTTATTATCTGAATAAACTAGAAAAAATCCTTCATTTACTCTAGCATCAAATTTGCCAAGTTTTTCATCAATTTTATTAATGTAGCATCTGCTGCCAAAAAAATTGAAGTGTTTGACTATTGCTGCTCTACCACATCATAACTCATATGGATTTTTGTCACCGTTGGGTCAAAAATGATCTTTGTTGAGGATGACAACTACAGTGTGAATAGCCTCTGCCAGAAACCTCTGTTGAACATCCTTTTATGTCATCATTGCTATAACTAACTACTGCACTGACTTGTTTTCTCTCTCTTGAACACCATTTTCATGGGGAGTCTCTGCTATGGTAAACTATCTCTTGATGCTATTTGTCTTACATAATTATTCAAAATATTTTAAAGTGAACTCATCTCCATTCTTTGATCTGATCCTTTCTTTTCATTCAAAACCATGGCATTGAACTCTTTGAGCTTCTCAAAAGCTTCAGATTTTTCTCTAAGAAAATAAACTCACATCATCCTACTAAAATCATCAATGATTAGCATAAAATATAGCTTATTTGTGGTTGACTGCATTCTAGATGGTCCACACAATTCCATGTGTACCAACTGCAATGGATTTGATGAATAGTTTTCCTTTTCCTTGAAAGGAACTCGAGCTTACTTTCCCAATTTCCATTCTTTACATATAATGTTCTCTATTTTTGAAAGCTTGGGCAAGTCCCTAAAAAGATTTTTCTTTCTAAACTTCACAATCTGATCAAAGTTTAGCTATCCAAGATTTTTGTTCCATAACCAACTCTCATCTATCTTGGTTAAAAAACACTCTTTTGTATTCTCCTTCAACACATAAACATTGTTGTTTATTCTTACGACCTCAACAACTATCTAACCTATGTTTCTGGACTTGATTTGATAATTTTTGGCTTTAAAAACCACAACGTACCCTTGATCGCACATCTAAGACACACTCAACAAATTATGTTTCAGCCCATCAACATATAAAACATTGGTGGCTTTACCTTGGCCATTTGATAGATTAGCCAATCCTTTTGCAATTATTTTTCCTGGAGCATTATTTCTAAAGGTCACATTACCTTTGTTGACATGTTTACAAATTAGGAACTTGCTTCTATCTCCTGTCATGTGCTTGGAATAGCCAATGTCCACATACCATTGGATCCCACCATTGTGAGCATACAAAACAATGCCACATTGCTCTATTTTTCCTTTTTTATTTTTAGACTCTGGACTTCTATTATCCAATTTTCTCAATAAATGGCTCTTTCTTCTTCTCCTTTAGCCCACAATTAACTGTTATATGCCTGAAATTTTGGCATTTAAAACATTGCACTTTATAATTCAGGGGATAAAAAGAATTATTATACCTGGGTTTGCTTCTTCTTTGCTGAATTCTTCTGTTAGGTTTGAGTTGTATATAATAGAGATAAAATCTGTAGCTTGTTGCTTTGTGGCCATAATTGGTGCATGTAAAATAGTACCCTGAGAAGATATCCATGTTTCTTAATGATTTCCTTCTGCATTGAGCAAAATTTTGGGCAGTTCGAATAGCATGGACAACGTGCTCCTTTTGGTGTTGTTGACTTTTCTTAGATTGATTATTGTCTTCTAGTTGTTGCGTGGACCCTTTTTTGGCTAGGGGAACAAAGGTGATTTCCTTTTTACTTTTCAATTCAGTTGCTACACTAGATTTAACATTAAAACCAAGAACAATTCGGTCTTTGGAGATGCATTTAGCCTCCAAAATTTCATTTAAATTTTATTTCCCTTTGTTGAATTTCTGATTGAAGCTGAGCTGCGTTTTAGCTTAGATCTTTGAACTTGAAGCAACAATTCTACCTTAATGTCATAATTTTACCTTGATGTTGTAACCCTAAAAATCACACGTTTGAGAGAGAGAGATAACCCAAAACCTTTGATCCTAAAATTCACCTTCTTCCAAAGAAATTTCGCACCAATTCATGGCTTCTTCTAGGAGATCATCCTCCAAATGAATCAAACTTCTTCAATATATAGGCTTCTTGTGAGGTTGAATTACCTTTCTTGAGGCCGACTTGGTGTGGAGGTGACATAATTCATTTTTGACTAAAAAATAATTCTCTTTACATGATTCAAAAGCCCAAGAAGGGTCCCTTTAAATGTACATTGACTCTTTGAATTAGAATAAATTCTAGAAGTCCTCAATGAGGACTTTGACCTAAAACATGATTACCCAAGCATGAAACCCATGATTTAATAAGTCATAATAATAACAATAAAATGATTTTCATTCTTTTTCATAAGTACATTTTATTATGACTCAAATACAATTATGAAGACCGAACCTAGTTACATTTTTCAACACTCCCTCTTAACTAGGGAGGTATTCATCATATACAAGTACAAGGAATATCTCCAACTATGTGAACTATGAAGAGTTTAGGCACCGCAATGCCATGGACTAGATTCTTGATGAGGGCAATCTATCCAAGGTCTCTCAACAATTTAGGCACCACAATGCCGTAGAATAGATTCCTAACTCGGGAAATCTATTCAAGTGGGGTGTTGGGTTGTGTTATATTCTTTCCATAACTAGCCCAGGTAGTTAACCCGGAGGTTAGAGGGGCGTGGAGCCCCCCCTTCGTTGCACCGATTGTGTAGTGGGGGGAGTCACAGGGGGTTTGATAGGTGCAGGTAACTCCACTTTATAAAATTTGGTTTTGGACCCTATGTTAGGTTGGGTGGACCTACCTATGGTTTTGTGCAAGATTTTCGCACATGGTTTTGGACGCAATGGTTTTCGGTCCATGGTATTGGATGCTTCAACATGTATAAATATGTATTGTAACATTGAAAGGAAAATAATGAAAAATCATGTTGGTAGTCCCAGTTTTGGAATCCAGGGGAAAATCTCTGTGTATATGTGTTTTATATGTTATGCTCTCGCATTGTTTATTTTCTGTGTTTTAGAATTCATATATAGGTAATTTCTGTATGGGGTTAAAACCTACATTTGGTATCAGAGCAATTTTGGCTTCAAGGGGACGCCTTTGTTGCTGAGGGGTTTTGCTCATGCCTGTGGTAGACCCCATTAAGTGGGAGATCTGCGAGATCGATTATGGTGGTGAAAGAAGATGGCGAGCAGTGGAAAGATAGAGATCAAGAAATTTAATGGTTAGAGTCTTGAGTTGTGGAAAATCAAGATGGAGGATCTATTGGTGGATAAAGATTAGTGGATCACGGTAGATCCAAGTACTAAACCAATGGGAGTGTCCGATGAAGAATGGAAGAAGTTAGATCGAAAGGCAAAGAGCACAATATGATTATGTGTCTCAGATTTAGTATTGCTGAATGTATCAGGGGAAGCTATGACGAAGGCTTTGTGGGACAAGTTAGGGACTTTGTACTAGTCTAAGTCTCTAGTGAATAAACTGTTTCCTATGAAAAAAGGATGAAAGATGGAGACTCGGTGAAAAAGCATTTGAATGTGTTTAATACTGTGGTAAGTCAGTTATCATCTGTTGATATCAAAATTTCAGATGAAGATAAGTGCATTAGTTTGTTGTGTTCTCTACCAGATTCATGGGATAGTCTGGTTATTTCAATAGGTAGCAATGCAATTGCGTTGCAGTTTGATGAAATAGTATCATCCTTGCTGATGGAGGAGATGAAACAAAAAAATATGGAGAGACAGAATGGTGATGCCTTGTCTGTATGAGGACGGTCCAAAAATAGAAACAAAAATAAGTCATCGAGTGGGAGATCTAAATCTAGAGGGAGATCTAAATCTCCAGGAAAACTTGTAAAGGTGGTGTGCTGGAAATGCGGAAAGAAAGGGCACTACAAAAGGGACTGTAAATTTAAAGCTCCTTGTAAAGGAAAGGGATCTGATGATGCTCCTTCTATAGAGATGAAAACCACCATAGATGAAGGTGGGGATGTGTACTTAGCTTCTTCAAGTACAAATGTAGATCATGAGGCATGGTTGATTGACTCAGGCGCATCCTTGCACTTCACTCCCCATAGAGAGTGGTTCTGCGAGTATGAGAAATACGATGGTGGTGATGTCTTCTTAGGGGATGATAGGAAGGCTAGAATCGTTGGTCGTGGAAAAGTAAAGTTGAACTTGCAAGGTGGAAGGGTTAGAACACTTTCGGGTGTTCTACATATTCCTGCATTGGTCAGAAATCTGATTTTTGTAAGCAAGATGGATGATGCAGGTGTAAAAACAATATTTGAGAAGGATACGTGCAAGATGGTTTGGGAGCACTAGTATTGATGTGGGGAATTCGGATTGGAACTCTGTACAAGCTATAAGGTAGCACTATTGTTGATGGGTGCAACAGTTCTGTGGTTCCTGAAAGTGGAGCAGAAAATCTAGTGGTCTCTGGAGAGAAGACCATGCTCTGGCATCAAAGGCTTGGACATATTGGAGAGAAGAGCCTTCGAATACTTCATGGTAAAGGTATTGTAGAAGGTATGAGTAATAGCTCCATGGATTTTGATTTCTGTGAAAATTGTGTATATGGGAAGCAGAATCGGGTGAGTTTCCCCTCTGGTGGTAAAAGGACAAAACAAATATTAGAGCTTGTGCACAGTGATGTGTTTGGACCTGTGAAGGTTCCATCAATAGGTAAGTCTGTGTACTATGTATCATGTATAGATGACTTCTCAAGGAATACATGGAAATATTTACTTAAGAAGAAATATAAAGTCTTTGACAAGTTTAAAGAATTTAAGGCTCTAGTGGAAAACCAGACAAAGAAGAAGATAAAGGTGCTGAGGACAGATAACATTGGAGAGTTTTGCAGTAAGGAATTTGAAGAATTCTGCAAGAAGTGTGGTATAGAACGAGAGAATACTACTCCATATACATCTCAACAAAATGGAGTTGCTGAAAGAATGAACAAGACATTGATGGAAAGGGCAAGAAGCATGCGTAGTGGTGCCGAGTTAGGAAAAGAATTCTGGGCAAAGGCAGTGGAGATAGCATGTTACCTGGTCAATAGATCACCACCAGCATTTGAGGATAAGACTCCACGAGAGGTATGGACTTGTAAGAAACTATCTCTTTCACATCTGAGGATATTTGGATGTGATGCATATGTACATGTTCTAAAGGAGAAATGAACCAAGTTGGATAGTAAATCTGAAAAGTGCATCTTTATCAGGTATAAGGATGGTTTAAAGGGTTATAAGCTTTGGAACCCAGTAACAAGGAAGGTTGTGTACATCCGAGATGTGGTGTTAAGAGAGGTGAAAGATGTTATTAAACATGAATTACAACCAAAGGAACCTAAGAAGATAGAGTTTGAGCTAAAGGAGGAAGAATCAGACTCTACAACAGAGAAGGAATCAGAAGATGAAAAGCCACAAACTCCAGGTGTGAGAAGATCAGTTCGAGAAAGAAGGCAGGCAAAAAGGTATAGTCCATCTGCTTTCTGTTCCAATTTTTCTATATCTATTACTGATGATGATCCCAAAACTATGAAAGAAGCAGTATATTCAGAGGATGGAAAACTCTGGAAAGAGGCCATGGTTGATGAAATGGCATCTTTGCACAAAAATGAGGCTTGGGATTTGGTGGAGTTGTCGGCTGGAAGGAAACCCATTGGAAGCAAATGGATGTTCAAGAAGAAGACAATGCAGAAGGAAAGGTTGAGAAATACAAAGCTCGGTTGGTAGCAAAAGGTTATTCCCAGGTGTTGAGAATTGATTTTGGTGATATTTTTTCTCCTATTTCCAAGGTAACTTCTATTAGATTACTTTCATCTGTTGTTGCTGATCTTGATTTTGAGGTAGAATAGATGGATGTGAAGACATTATTTCTTCACGAGGATCTGGAAAAGGAGATCTACATGAAGCAACTTGAAGGCTTTGTAGTGAAGGGTAAGAAAGAATTGGTATGCAAGTTAAAGAAGTCTCTGTATGGGTTAAAACAGTCACCAAGGATGTGGTATCAGAAATTTGATACATTTATACGGGGACTTGGCTTCACCAGAAGCAAAGCAGATCATTGTGTGTATTTCAAATTAAGTGGTGACTGTATTATTTATCTGGTCTTGTATGTGGATGATATGTTGTTGGTTGGAAATGACAAAGAAATTATCTAGGATTTAAAGACTCATTTGTCCTCCAAATTCGAGATGAAAGGTCTTGGTGCTGCAAACTATATTTTGGGCATGGAAATTAAAAGATACCAGACAAAGAGGAAGCTCTGGTTAAACCAGAGGAAGTATGTTGAGACAATATTGCAGAGGTTTAATATGTAGGATAGTAAACCAGTGAAGGTTCCTATTCCTGTAGTTGTAAAGTTATCTACTGAACAGTGTCCCAAGAAACAAGAAGAGGAAGTGGACATGTCCCGTGTTCCATATGCAAGTGTTGTCGGTAGCCTGATGTATGTGATGGTCCGTACTAGACTAGACATTGCACATGCAGTGGGAGTATTG
Organism: Pinus taeda; assembly: GCA_000404065.3. Classification (NCBI taxonomy): domain Eukaryota; kingdom Viridiplantae; phylum Streptophyta; class Pinopsida; order Pinales; family Pinaceae; genus Pinus; species Pinus taeda. The sequence goes on from APFE030199724.1 coordinate 68,622, forward strand.
AGCAGGTTTATGTCAAAACTAGGGAAGGAGCATTGGACAACAGTGAAGTGGGATTTTAGGTATTTGCGTGGCACTAGTGATTATGGTTTGTGCTACCAAGGAAGACCAAGATTGGACAGAGTGTTGGATATTCGTGGCTTTGTTGATGCAGACTGGGCTAGACATCTGGTTCAAAGAAGATCTACAAGTGGGTATAGTCATCAATTTGATGTGCATGGATTTGACTAGATTCCATATCCTTAATTGATTTTTCACTATATGCCTTTATGGAACTTAAATGATCCTCCATATTAGACATCATAACTTCCATTTCTTGAGCACACTTTTCCTTGTTGATGGCTACCTAATTGGAGTGATTAATTTCCATGACCTTTAGCTCCTCATCATATTTTTCTTTTCTAGCTGACAACCTACTTTGAAAACTAATCTCCATGTCCTTTATTACTTTATCATTATTTAATTGAATAGAACTCATTTCTTCTTTATGAATTTCTTCCCTAGTGACAATTTTGCATGATATTCATCTAATTAGAATTATTAGTTTCCATGGTTTTCAATTCCTCAACATGTTGTTCTTATATAGTCATCAATTTGATGTGCATGGATCTCATCTCAACATAGTGATTGGCTAAGTTTCATGGTTTTGATCATCTGAGCTTGACTGAATTGCATGTCTCTAAGCCTTTGAGTTAATTCCCTGATAAGATCCAATTGATTACTTGTTCCTACCTTTCCACTATCTTGTATTCTGATTGCAAAGGCACAAGTGGATTCATCATGAAAGTGGTCACAAGGTCTAAAATAAGGCACATTTTGATGTGGTTCATTTTCTTGAAATATTTCTTCGATAATTGGATCCTTTCTTTCTTGTACAGAATCAAAAGAATCATCAAGCAAATTTCAAAACCAATCTCTAGCATTACCTTCAAAAGAAAGGACAAAACATCCTATTTTGATGTCTTCATGATCATAAAATGAAGATTCATAGCACATTATCATACAATGAATAAAATTTAAGATATGTTTTGCAATAATGACTACATCACCACCAATGAACAAAGGTAATTTATTAATGGAATTTTCTAGAATATCATGAAGAATGTTAGTAAAATGACACAGGGCGAACAAGTCATCCATGATGACCGACTTTAGGAGAAAAGGGGCTAATGAATGTCAGAGAGAAATCCTTGTTCAAGAAAAACAAGAGATCCACAAGAAGCAAGATTCTAGCAGAAACTCTTGTAAGAAATGAAAGAAATTGAGTCACCACCTGAGCATGAATCTAACTCTAAGATCCAAAAGGAAAAAATGGAAAATTTAGTGAGGGAGAAACAGATGGATATTAGAGAGGGGTTCTTGTCTGAAAAACAATGGATGAATAAGTAGAGTTGCCACCGAAATAGGAAACCAACCTAAATTTCTACGCCCGCGGATAAATAAGATGAAAGGATTATTAAAAGGAAGAAATAATAAGGTGATGAAAAGATTATTCCCTCGGTTGGTAGAAAAAAGTTATTCCCAGGTGTCAGGAATTGATTTTGGGTGATATTTTTTCTCCTGTTGCCAAGGTAACTTCTATTAGATTACTTTTATCTATTGCTACTGATTTTGATTTTGAGGTAGAACAGATGGATGTGAAGACAACATTTCTTCACGAGGATTTGGAAGAGGAGATCTACATGAAGCAACCTGAAGGTTTTGCGGTGAAGGGTAAGAAGGAACTGGTATGCAAGTTAAATAAGTCTTTGTATGGGTTAAAATAGTCACCAAGGATGTGGTATCAGAAATTTGATACATTTATACAGGGACTTGACTTCACCAGAAGAAAAGAAGATCACTGTTTGTATTTTAAATTAATTGGTGACCGTGTTATTTATCTGGTCTTTTATGTGGATGATATGTTGCTGGTTGGAAATGACAAAGAAATTATCCAGGATTTGAAGACCCAATCGTCCTCCAAATTTGACATGAAAGATCTTTGTGCTGCAAACTATATTTTGGGCATGGAAATTAAAAGAGATTGGGCAAAGAGGAAGCTCTGGTTAAACTAGAGGAAGTATGTCGAGACTATACTACAGAGGTTTAATATGTATTATAGTAAACTGGTGAAGGTTCCTATTCTTGTAGGTGTAGAGTTATCTGCTGAACAGTGTCCCAAGACAAAAGAAGAGGAAGAGGACATGTCCTGTGTTCCATATGCAAGTGTAGTCGGTAGCCTGATGTATGCGATGGTCTGTACTAGACCAGACATTGCACATGCAGTGGAAGTATTGAGCAGGTTTATGTCAAAAC
>APFE030199724.1:89916-103552 GCA_000404065.3 Pinus taeda
ATAGAATTCTTGGACCAATCGGGTGTCAAGCCACGGATCAAGTGTCGGTAATACCGAGGAGAGAATGAACCGTCGGATCACTACATATTGTGACCGTCGGATTTTAAGTTACAAAATGTACAACAGTAAAGAAACACACTTTACCTAACTCTATACTAGACCAAGTTATACTTAACTATTTCCTATGTGTCGGAATATCCTAACATATATAAGTAGGGTCTCATTGTAACATTCAACATCCTTGTATATTTCATATTATTAATAAAATATTATTTACAAATACCTTTGTTTATTTTACATTTAAAGTCAACAAGCTACAATTTTTTAGCTTTAGTGGTATGAGAACCATGCGAGATTTTGGACATTATCCGCTGCACAATATGCCATTAAGTTTACGTCCTAAATTCATTGAGTAGTTAAGTGAAATTCGAGAATCGTTTCAGCAATTAAAAAAATCATTTGCAGGGTATTCAACATGTCTAAAGGAAGAATACATTCACATGAAGAAAACTAACAATGAAAAATTTTCTAACATGGAAAATGATTTTGAACATATTGGATTAGGAACTCTTCAAAGTGACATAGATAAGACTGTTGAAGGTGATAAACATTCTGTAAAAGATCAGGAAGAGTATTCCATGATTGAATTTGGGGCATCTAACACACAATTATTGAATAAATTATTTGAATGGCCCAAGGAACTAAACCTATGTGATGCAAAATTTGAGTTTAAATTGTGTATGGGACCTCCTTATTTTTCAAAATTTTTAGATCCTGATAATGGAGTCCCTATCTAGGTTCAAGTTAGTAAGTGAAGCAAAAACCCTGGGTTGTGGCACTTGAAGACAATGAGAGGCCACTAGATTTAAGCTATGCCGGGTTGGAGATTAACCCTAGTATGGAGCCTAAAGACAACAAGAGAAAATTGTTGATTGGGGTCAGTCTTGATACTGGAGTACCCATCTAGGTTAGGAAGTGGGGAAAGAAGCCCCATAAATTGTTATATGCAGGTGATGAGGGTGGCGAAAATAAGAGAGGACGAAAACCCAAGCTCAAAGAGGAATGTCAACCTAAGGAGAATGAAATGTAAGCAATAATAGATAAAAATGGGACTTCGAATTTCCATTAGTGTAAAAGAAAAGAAAAAGACACGGCAGTCAACTATTCAACATGCCCAAAGTGGTATTGTCTTATATTCGTTGAAAAATGGTACCCTTTGTTAACATAAAAAAATTTGGTCGAGAGTTGTCATGCTTGTAGGGGGAGTTGTAGTTGTGAAGATTTTTTTTGGTGAAATCTCGAGGTCAAAGTGGAGGAATTGAGCATAGATGATTGGGTTTGTTTTTGCTAGAATGTGATTTTTAGTGGCCCCTTTGTCATCTCTAAGATTCATGATGAGAAAATATTGGAACTGGAGGTTGAGACCAAAGTTTAGAAAAATCATGTAGAAGACCTGGAAATTCTAGTGTCCGATGTTGACGCAAAACAAGAGCATCGTTTTTGTGACAACTGCAACACATCTATCGTAAGTTTCCACATAAGCAATGATTATTGTAAGTATGGTCCTTGTCCTTCTTGCTGTCATGATATTAGGGTAGGGAAACTGCCTAGAGATGATTCAACAAAGAGGTTGGTTGATGAGAATTATAGTCGGAATGTTGAAAAAATACTAGAAAGTTTCTAGATACTATAGATTTTATTGGAAGATGTAAGAAGGCCTCTATGAAATTAGTTGCATTTGATCGAGAGAAGAAAAAAATCTTACCTTTCGAGGATTTTAGCACTCGTGCCTACAAAAGTGTTATAGTTAGTAACATCAAAAGACAAAAGGGTTACATGTTTGAAGCCCACATCCTCATACATACATGAACTACTCAAAATAAGGAAACTGGAAAGATGAATGGCGAACAAGCTGCTTCGTCCTTGGCTACTTCATTACCTACTGCTTCTCCTGGTGCTCGCAACACTTCTTCAAAATATGACTTTGTCAAGATTCAAGTTTGGTTAGGATAAAATATATATCATTATTATGTTCTCTCGAGGCTTGTTATCGGTAGGATGTTAACGTGACTAGGATCCCCAATCACGTTTTTATTAAAATTGCTATGGAGTTGAAGAAGCTACTAGTAGAAAATAGTCTCTTGGATGTATCGCAGTCAGATCTGTAAGCTAATTTATTTAAACTCATGGAACAATGTGGGTGTGGGGAGGAATACATCAATAAATACAAGATGATGACTAGGTTTCATCATCAAAGAGTACCAATTGTAATAGTTGTTTGTCATCAGACAATTCTGGATTTCGATACCTCAAAAATAGATAATGGCGTCCATGAACAATTAAAAGAAAATAAGGGCACCACACCAGTTTCAGAAAATCCCGTTTCAGACGAAGACGATGAAGAAGAGAAATTCGTTCTCGAATATTTATCACTAACTAATAAAAACCAATATTCCACCATTTGAATCAGTGATATCAATGTATCGGATTCGAAAATCACGGGTGAATTAGGGCACAATGTGAATTCATTCATTTACAAGGTTCGTCACTATGAGAACCCCTTGAATCACAGAACTTACGCCATGAAAATTATCAAAATACCAAAGTAAATTTGTTTCAAGCCAACCCTAGGACACATAAAAAACAAAGTCGATATTCTGCGAAGATACCATCAAAATTACTTGTTAACCATCAACCCAAGGATCTAGATGCGTATTTAAGGTCATATCTCCATTAATAATGCCACACTCCCTACTTTGGGAACTAGACATCAACACAAGTGTTGGCCATATTTCCTCCAAGGAAATGTGTCTCACACACAAAGCTTCAACTCTCTTAATTATACAATAAGTAAAAATTTCTCCTCGGTCAAACAGATCAGTAACAAATCTCTCTTGTGTAACCAACATGTTATCGAAACTCAGAGACATTTACATGTACAAACACAACCCCAGACAGTAAAAAACTTTTAAAATGTACAAAAGTAAACACAAACCTCTAGGTCCTTCTAGACAACAAGATGTTGCTTCTTAATTTATCGTAGTAGGACTTTGAAACTAATCTTGATAGAAGAATACTCAATCATACATATTCCTTTCCTACTTCACATGCAACAACATATTCTACAAATAGATCCCGCTTTTCTTATATTAGCAACCCCTCAAAGAGTATTCTCCAATTTCTTCTTTCAAAGTGTCTATCATGACTATGATATGACCTCCCTCTCAACTTAGGATTTGTTTCCATCAAGACAAGTGTGATGTGTCCTTCTCTCCCTTATGGCCTTCACTAAGACTTACGGTTTTTAGTCCTAGTCTAGTGCATGACACATGAAGTAGAGAACCATATCCATCACTTCCTCTTAACCTAGGAGGATCTAATCATTCCTGTACAAGGAATATACCCAAGTTCCCTCGTAAGATAGGGAAATAAACCCATTTTATACAACACTAGAGAATATTTCATGGTTTCAATCCTTCTCATTAGAGTTATGGCAACCATCATCATCCATATAGCTTTCTTCGTCATACTTATAAAATGAACATCTTCACCATATTGAATATTATGTACCTACACAACTTAGATAGAAAGTACAATTAATTCTATAGAAGCATGAAGTTAACCTCATCAAAATCATGTAATAATGGAAGCACTAGAATTTATAAACATAATCAGCAAGAGAATTTAGTTCTATACTTTAACTTCTTTCCTAGGTTTTGTTACACACCCTAAATCACATCAACAACTCAAGATATCAATTTCATTATATCTAGGGCTTCAATATTTCTTTTAGAGATATGAAAAACTTTTTTATAACATATAGAAAACCCTAGAGATGTGTGTAATAATGCATCTAACAACTTTCATAATTCATATGTTAGATTTCCTACTAAGATTTCATACAAACCCTACATTTCATACATGAGATTCAACAATCAAAACCAATCACAACTCAATCAACAACATGACTAGCTTCTACTAGGGTTCGATGTAAACCCTAGATTTTCATTTACTAATTCTCAACAGTCAAACCGATCAAAATACAATTTCATTTTTTTATCAACCTTTCATAAATCCCAGATTTTTCAAATCATATGCTAGAGAATTTAACTTCTACTAAGGTTTAGGTACAAAACCCTATAATTCACAAACAATATCATCCTAGAATATCAAACTTCTACTAGAGCTTAGTTCCAAACCATAGGACTTATGCCCATCAATAATTAGATCAACATATATGCATATCTAGGATTTCATCATCATGCATAAGAATATCATAACAACATATGCCAAGCAAACCCAATGACACAAACACATTAAATTTTAACAAACATATACCTAGGGATTCATTCCTAGGTCATAAGAGTCTTGATTATAAACACTAAATATCTAGGGTTTCACTATATAACAAAGAAAACCATAAATTACCAAAACTTCATAGGTTTGGGATTTCAAATTTAACCTTTCAACCCTAACAAGTTAGGGTTTTCATAACCATACCAAAAACCCAAACATGACATCATCAAAACATCAAACATTTTCTTTGGAATTTATCAATAACCATAAGTAGGCTAAGTTTTCACACATTATCATTGACATACCCTTAGGTTAGGGTTTTATAAAGAACCTCTTTAGGGTTCCATAAGAATAATCAAATATGTGAGGAGGGTATATTTATCTAATGATGAATTATCCAATCAAGAATATTTATGATTCAAGAGTTCTAGACACAACAATGTTAGTAATGTAGAATAGATTACCAAAAGAATGAATATTCCTTTATCTTGAAGAGAACAAAGACTATGGTCTAAGGCATACGTTTATTTCTTAAGAAAACTTGTAATCCCAATTCCTTTTTTTGTGAGGTATTCTTTCATAATCCTTGAGTATTCAGTAAGCCTTTCCTAAGCAATGAAAATATGAATATTAATTGTGATTAGTATTTAATATAAACAAACTTAGATAAGTAAGGGAAACCGAATAAAAAAGATAATACAAGGAGTAAGATACTTACTTTGGAAAGTGGTGATGGGTCCCTCTTAATCCAAACTTGAGGGATACGTAAGGGATAGAATCCCTAACAAATATGTCTTTGACTTCGAATCCTTCTATCTTGTTCTCCTTTATTGAAACTTCTGCGACAAAGTTTGCTTGATCCATGTTTGTCCCTTTATTCACTAGATTCTTAGGACAATCCCTTTTATTGTGATCCATCTTGTGACAACTCTAGCATTGGCCCTTTGGAATTCTTAAAGGTTCCTTTCTTCTTGTGGTGAGTGGAATGGCCATTTGATATTTTCTCTTCTTCACTCTCCTTGTTGATTACTAAATATATTCTGACTCCTTCTTGACTGTAATTTGTCGCTCCTTCCAATTCGTTCTTTCCCTTTATGGAGTTAGACATTATCCTTGAAGATAGTAAACTTTTGTCCTTGTAAGGTCTTCTTATATTGTCCCTTGCTCAATTTCTTGAGATTCCTTAGTCTTCTTTCAATAGATCTTCAACTTGCCTTTTTCTTTCTTCTTCACCTTAGCTCTGATACCATATTAGAAAATCGAAAAGGCAGAAATATTTTCTTATACTTGATATTTCCTTGTGAGATTCTTGTGTTCTTGCTAACTTTCTTGTGTTCTTGCTTTATCTTATTTTATCAAGCAATTAACAAAACAATAGCACAAAGATTAAGGACACCAGATGTAGGCAGACAAAAAGGGAAAAACCTCAATCTTGGGGTAAACCTAGTCAACAACTCTTCCTTCAATAGTTTTTCTGAGATAATCCAAGACTCTAGACTTAGACATAAAGTTCCTCCACACCAAGTCATTCCTTTCATTTTTCAGCAGATGATCACTTTCCAGTACTCTCTTTGACCTAAATGCAACAAAAACAACATCAACACTTCGATGTAGTAGTATCTTTAACCTAGAAACTTCGATCTTAATGCAACAACTTCGAACTTGAAGAACTTAGCTCTTTGAACTTGAAGAAACACTTCTATCTTGATAACCTAATTCGACCTTGGCGTCGTAACAGAACTTCTTAACTCCCTAACAAAACTTTGACCTTGATGTTATAGCCCAAAAAATCACATTTTTTAGAGAGAGAGATAACACAAAAATTTATGTCTTGGAATTTAGCTTGTTCCACTGCAACTTTGCACATGTTCACAGCTTCTTCTAGGAGATCTTCCTCCAAAAGAATCAAACTCCTTCAATATATAGGCTTCTTTTGCGGTCTAATTACCTTTCTTGAGGCCAACTTGATCTTCTTGAGGTCGAATTGGTGTGGAGGTGACATAATTAATTTTTTGCTAAAAAATGATTCTCTTTACATGATTCAAAAGCCCAAGAAGGGTCTCTTTAAGTGTACAATGACTCTATTGACTTAGAATAAATCCTATAAGTCCTCAATGAGGACTTTGAACTCAAACATGATGACCGAAGCATGAAACCCATGCTTTAATAAGTCATAATAATAATAATAAAATTTATTTTCATTCTTTTTTCATAAGTACATTTTATTATGACTCAAATGAAATTATGAAGACTGAACCTAGTTACATTTTTCAACAATGACCAAGGTCCAAGGGTCCAATTTTTCTTGAATTTCCAACATTCCCTTGGTGGGAGACCTGCGAACATTAATTCTTTTGATACCCACAAAGTTTTCCACTTTAATTTAATTGATACCCACAATTTAATTTTTCTAAAATTTTAATTTTGACTCTAACTAATTAGATTTTTTGGCTTAGGAGTATAAATTTATTTTTCCAAAACCTTTAATTAATTGACACTTTAAGGGATTAATAATCTTTTTCACCCTCTAAAATTTTAACTATGGTGTCTAAGTATGAGGGATCATGCACAAATATTCTTTTTACATAATATTTTTAAAATTCAACCCTCAAAGGGGGAATACGCATTCAACTTTGACGTGTAAATTACATACCCAATTTTGCGACACAATATGATTTACTAGACCAATTAATTTGTAATAAAATAATTTAGCCAATTAGCTTAAATTATTCCCAAATCACTTTTATATAAGACTTGACTAGAACACTAGGACTCACCTAGGACATTGATGAAGAATTCCACCCTAGATTTGGGGTGAGGTTGGAAGGAAAAACTTTGTCGACCATCTGTGCTTAGAAGCACATACGATTTAGTGAGATGAAAAACCTCCCAAGATGAAATTATCTCCAAAATAATAGGCTTACCTAGGTTGTTACATATATTCATGGTTGTACTAGCATCATTTAGATTAAAATTTTGCAGAATGGGTTTACAATAACATAGTGTTGATGGTTACCTGGATGCGGGTGAATTCATTAGTCTTTAATGCACTCTGTGATGAAGCCACGCGTAGATAGCAGCTGTCAGGTGGCGGAGGACGAGGCTCAGGCTCTTACCCAAGGTGAGGTGATCGGCATTCAAAGCAGATTAATTTCGCTGCACTCCCCAAGTACGCAGACGGAGGAGGTTGGCTTGACAAGCCAGGGAATTATGGCGGTCGTTTTGGTGTTTTTATGGCGATCATAGGTGAGCACATCCACAGAGGAAGACGCCGCTGATGGTTGACACAAGTTCAAGGTCAGTTGCAGGGGAGATTCATGGTGGTCTGGCTTGCGGGGGAAGCTGCAGCGCCCTCAAGAGAAGCCACCCTGGCCTCGCTCGCGGTTACTGAAGGTAAATGCATTGCATTCCCTCTCTGTTTCTATAATTGAAGGTCTTAAATCAGATAGCAGTCCCTCGTGGGTTGGTATTCCTATTGCAGTGGCCTGGGTGAGGGATGGGGCTCCTACCGAGGTAAACAAGCACAATTGGGTGGCAAATTTGGTTGCTGGTGGGCTTGACATTGGGGTGTCTCTTTCCTCTGGCTGGTCCCTGGTCTGGCATATTGCCAATTCTCTCCCTTTGCTCTTTCATTTTCTGTCTTTGAGTGGGTTTATTAGGCAGAAATTAGTGCACATGGCTCCTCGCCTCAGAGCAACTCCCAGGAGAGGTCGCAATTTGGGTCAAAGGGGAGGGTCAGGAGGATGAGGCAGTCCTCCTCCTCAATGCATTTCTCCGCTCGCCATGGCCTATCCACCCTCCCAAGCCTCTGAAGAGTCTGGCTCTTTGATAAACAACTCACTGCAGACAGCCAAATTCTGTTTTAAAATCCGGTTGAACAAACCGCTTGTCACAGCTATGGTTACTGTCATTTTCTCAGAGGAGGAGGAGGAACAAGTTAGCCCGGAGACATCCTCGAAGGAACACTCTCCCACTCCTCTGGTCAGTTCATCGCAGGAGGAGGATCTCATCAGCGCAGAGTCAGCGTCAAGGGACCAGTCTCTCTCTCCCATGGTCAATTCGGTACAGATTCAGTTGGAAGAACACAGCATCAATCCTCCCGCAGCGGGGATGGAAGAGGAGTTTCAAGGTATAGTTGGAACTCCGCAGGTCTCGGCTCAGTCAAGTAAGCTGAAGCCGTGGCCAAACAACACATACCCCAACATTCTGCACCTCAGGCTCCCCCCAGGAGTCAAGCCAACGGATGTCGAAGATGGCGTGATGGTCACTTGGGAGCGTGACTCGGACGAGGAGAAGAATCAGGGCCATGATGAACCCAAGTAAAGGTCAGCACCGTGTTTGAAGCGTCAAGGCAGTCACTCTGTTTTTTGGTTCTCCATCTATTTTGATGCAGTACTACGTCGATGTGCGAGGCAATACCCAGCTAGCGGCCAACCGGGGGCAAGAATTTGTGAAATTTTTGGCTAAAAGCCCAACTACTACCATGCTGTTACTGTGTAATCTGGTTTTTAGCTTCTTTTTAGTTTTGCTCAAGGCTCACAAAAAATGTTTAAAAGTTGTAAGAGCAGAAGGAACAGTCAGTTCACTAATGTTCTTTTGACAGTGAGATGCTCACAGCTCTCTCAGAGGTTAAATCCTCTCTGTATATATCTTTTTATTTTTTAATATCAATAGAATAGACTTTACTCAAAAAAAAAAAAAAAAAAAAAAAAAAAAACAAAACCATAGTGTTGATGGTTGATGATCTCGATCCTTTGAAGAAAAATATGGTACATTTGCTTCCTCAAAACTTTGATAAAATGAGTGCAACATATGGAACCATATGGGGACACGCTGCTTCACTGAATTCCATTGCGTAGATATCCATTCAACATTGAAATAATCATCTATACATAATAAATCTCACCGGAATAGAAAAATGTACTTCAACAAACTAAAATATAAAAGACAAATGCATGAAATAAAAATAGCTAATGAAATGAAATAAGAGGAGTAGGGTTAGAGATAATATAAAAATAGTGCCCTGTGGCACCCTATTTCTTCAAGATAATGCATATTGAGCATCGAACAACTTTCAGGCAGATCTGTGAGTTGCTTCTCAGATGTGCCATCTTGAATTTTGAAAATACTAGGACTTTGACTTATTCAAATATCGAGTTATTATCAAGCATTAGACATATCAAACCTCTTCCTTATTATTTTCTTCTCAGTGGTTTGTGATGTCAGTAATGAGACCAACGTAGATTTTCTATCTCGATCTCAAAACTGCTGGGATAAAATATTTGAGCCATGTCCAATTTTATCCTAGATATATTATGTCAATGGAGACACATAAGCTTGATCTTTCCAATATTCATTTTCCACCATGGTACTTCCAGCTAATTTGTCTTGAATGGGGCAAGTGACCTTCTCACCACAAGATGAGAACTGCTCTAGCAGACCAGGGGACTTGTGATCTGATGAAGATTCCTCACTTTTTTCATCCTTTGATTTATACTGAAATTCATGTACCTATATTTTTTCCATTACTTGTTGGTTATTCCGAAGAGTGAGCTTTCCAAATCTCACGACATCCATTTGTTTAGAATTTCCATTTTTCATGGCGTTAATCACTTTATCATGGTTTGCCTCAATGGTCAACAATATATTCTAAAGACATATCTGACTAGATTCCATATCCTTAATTGCTTTTTCACTATATGCTTTTATTGAACCGAAATGATCCTCCATATTAGACATCATAGCTTCCATTTTTTGAGCACACTTTTCCTTGATGGTGGCTACCTGATTAGAGTGATTAATTTCCATGACCTATAGCTCCTCATCATGTTTTTCTTTTGTAGCTGACAACCTACTTTGAAAACTGATCTCCATGTCCTTTATTACTTTATCATTATTTAATTGAATAGAAACCATTTCTTCTTTATGATTTTCTTCGATAGTGATCAGACAATTTTGAATGGTAGTCATCTAATTAGAATTATTAATTTCCATGGTTTTCAATTCCTCGACATGTTTTTCTTATATAGTCATCAATTTGATATGCATGGAACTCATCTCAACATAGTGATTGGCTAAGTTTCATGGTTTTGATCATCTGAGCTTGACTGAATTGCATGTCTCTAAGCCTTTGAGTTAATTCCCTAATAAGATCCAATTGATTACTTGTTCCTACCATTCCACTATCTTGTTTTTTCATTGCAAGGGCACAAGTGGATTCATCATGAAAGTGGTCACAAGGTCTGAAATAAGGCACATTTTGATGTGGTTCATTTTCTTGAAATATTTCTTTGATAATTGGATCCTTTCTTTCTTGTACAGAATCAAAGGAATCATCAAGGAAATTTTAAAACAAATCTGTAGCATTACCTTCAAAAGAAAGGACAAATCGTCCTATTTTGATGTCTTCATGATCATAAAATGAAGATTCATAGCACATTATCATACAACAAATAAAACTTAAGATATGTTTTGCAGTAATGACTACATCACCACCAATGAACAAAGGTAATTTATTAATGGAATTTTCTGGAATATCATGAAGAACGTTAGTAAAATGACAGGGGGCGAATAAGTCGTCCATGATGATCGGCTTTAGGAGAAAAGGGGCTAGTGAATGTGAGAGAGAAATCCTTGTTCAAGAAAAATAAGAGATCCACAAGAAGTGAGATTCTAGTAGAAACTCTTGTAAGAAATGAAAGAAATTGAGTCGCCACCTGAACATGAATCTAACTCTAAGATCCAAAAGGAAAAAATTGAAAAGTTAGTGAGGGATAAACAGATGGATATCAGAGAGGGATTCTTGTCTGAAAAATAATGGATGAATAAGTAGAGTTGCCACCGAAATAGGAAACTAACCTAATTTCTATGCCCTAAAAGTGCGGGTAAACAAGATGAAAGGATTATTGAAAGGATGAAATAATAAGGTGATGAAAAGATGAAGAATGATGAAACATAAGTGCCAAAAAATGTTGTGTTGATTGATGGGCTAATAAATGACGAAAAAATAAGAATATTTTGAAGATTGATGAAAGTGTCGCTAATACCAAGGTCCAAACAAATGGTCCCTGACAATGGCATTAGAAAACGCTATCACTCACATTGTACAGACGCTACGACAACGACTTTGAGTGGGGGTTGTCACTTTGATCCTCGTCCACTCCATTCTAGATGTCTCCCAACAACAGACTATGCGGGGAAGTCCCTATGGAAATAATACGGTGGAAGGCAAGTTTGGAACCAACTTACGCGGGAAGCATAGTTGAATGGCCTAGCCACTCAGTGAAAATTTAGCAAGATAGAAGATTTGATTAAATTTAGAGTTTGAGACCAATGCCTTGTGGAGTCAAAAGTTCTTGCTTACTATAAATTATGACCAAGTAACTAGATGGATGTTATAAATATAAATTATATAAAATAAAATGAATATAACTAAATCTAAATAATAAATAATCAAAATAATGATTATTTTAAATAGTCATTAGTTAAGTGAAAAGGCATGTCTAAAAGACATGCCCAATCATGAACGTACACATGCCTAGGTATATAAGTAGGGTCTCATTGTAACATTCAACATGCTTGTACATTTCATATTATTAATAAAATATTATCTACAAGTACCTTTGTGTATTTTACATTTAAAGTCAACAAGCTACACTTTTTTAGCTTTAGTGGTATGAGAGCCATGCGAGATTTTGGACATTATCCGTTGGATAATATGCCATTAAGTTTACGTCCTAAACTCATTGAGTAGTTAAGTGAAATTTGAGAATCGTTTCAGCAATTAAAAAAATCATTTGCAGGATATTCAACATGTCTAAAGGAAGAATACATTCAGATGAAGAAAACTAACAGTGAAGAATTTTCTAACATGGAAAATGATTTTGAACATTAGATATCATTTTGGGATTCAACTGCGTTAGGTAAGTCATTCAAACGTATGACCATTTCCATGAGAGGTAGTCGTAACTGACTAATTTCTCATGATTTTTGAATAGTTCACTTAGCACTCATTGCATCGGGTGATGCTCACAGGGGTGAAGAAGTGGGATTGAAACTAGTGAAATGTGGAGAACGAATCACATAGCATCAATCATCACTTCCGGGGCTTGCACCCGTAACCAGGACTTCCCAGGAGGTCACCCATCCCAGAACTCCTCTGGCTCAAGCGCGCTTAACTGTGGAGTTTTTCCCCACAATCAAGCCCACTTAGCTTGCTACCCCATTTGCAAAACCTTAGCAAGTATTGTGCCTCATGAACCATTCAAGTAGAGATCCCTTGACTCTTTTTGAATTAAGTATGGGGGATTACGCAGTGCATTATATTAGATATCATTTTGGGATTCAACTGCGTTAAGTAAGTCATTCACGTATGACCATTTCCATGAGAGGTAGTCGTAATTTCTCATGATTTTTGAATAGTTCACTTAGCACTCATTGCATCGGGTGATGCTCACAGGGGTGAAGAAGTGGGATTGAAACTAGTGAAATGTTGAGAACGAATCACATAGCATCAATCATCACTTCCGGGGCTTGCACCCGGTAACCAGGACTTCCCAGGAGGTCACCCATCCCAGAACTCCTCTGGCTCAAGCGCGCTTAACTGTGGAGTTTTTCCCTACAATCAAGCCCACTTAGCTTGCTACCCCATTTGCAAAACCTTAGCAAGTATTGTGCCTCATGAACCATTCAAGTAGAGATCCCTTGACTCTTTTTGAATTTTAGTATGGGGGATTACGCAGTGCATTATGATATCATTATGGGATTCAACTGCGTTAAGTAAGTCATTCACGTATGACCATTTCCATGAGAGGTAGTCGTAACTGACTAATTCTCATGATTTTTGAATAGTTCACTTAGCACTCATTGCATCGGGTGATGCTCACAGGGGTGAAGAAGTGGGATTGAAACTAGTGAAATGTGGAGAAAGAATCACATAGCATCAATCATCACTTCCGGGGCTTGCACCCGGTAACCAGGACTTTCCAGGAGGTCACCCATCCCAGAACTCCTCTGGCTCAAGCGCGCTTAACTGTGGAGTTTTTCCCTACAATCAAGCCCACTTAGCTTGCTACCCCATTTGCAAAACCTTAGCAAGTATTGTGCCTCATGAACCATTCAAGTAGAGATCCCTTGACTCTTTTTGAATTTTAGTATGGGGGATTACGCAGTGCATTATGATATCATTATGGGATTCAACTGCGTTAAGTAAGTCATTCACGTATGACCATTTCCATGAGAGGTAGTCGTAACTGACTAATTCTCATGATTTTTGAATAGTTCACTTAGCACTCATTGCATCGGGTGATGCTCACAGGGGTGAAGAAGTGGGATTGAAACT
>APFE030199735.1:0-38056 GCA_000404065.3 Pinus taeda
ATTGAGAGAAGGAATAAGAAGGAGACATGTAGATACAGATATATAGTATTATATAAACAACCTAGATCCATCTTAACTTTGTGTTTATTAAGTGCTAAGATAGATTAAATCTCACAAAATGAAAAACTTTCCTCAAATTTTGGCTTCAAAAATTTTATTAAAATATCAGAATAAACTCAAGGTGAAAGTGTAAATATTGATATTTTACAATGTAATTAATTAAATCTAAAAATCTTTTTTAGTTTAAAAGAACACCCAAGAAAACTCAAAAAAAATTATACATCTCCCTCTAGAACTTTGAACACAACAGTGCAGCACGTGAAAGAATCAATAGTTCAAGAATTCTACGGAATGCTTTTGCCGACAGTTGAAACGAGACCGAATTCTACTAATTCTACGGAATGCGTTTGGCGGCACACCCTTCCAACGGTTTGGAAAGAATATTTCGGTGTAGTCCAATACCAGTATTTCTTGTGGGATCCTACTTACCAGATCATCAAAAATGTGATTTTCACAAATTTCAAGATATGAAGTTGATTGCATCCCCCACCTAAAGTTCATCTGAGTGACACAATCCACCACAACGCGGGGACACAAGCCTGGCCAATAGAGAATGACCGTGTTCATTATCTCATATTCTCGCGGATCATCCCAAAAACACTCTAAACTCACTTCAATCTCCACCCACACGTGTTTTTCACCGGTACCTGCAACGTCAATTTTCTGGACAGTGACGATGATCGTAGAAAAGATTTTACTTCTGGAACACGATTGGATGATATTATAGAGACCAACATGTTTATAATTAGGGCACTCACACATTCCGAATGTAATCCTAAAAAACACTTCAGTTCAATGTTTCATACCTTTTACGTGATCTTTCCATATCTTTATACCACTCTAACACGTTTTCAGAAATCTTGTACACCTGCGCAATGCAAAAACATGATCTCGAGTTATGATTTATGCATTAAAAAAGAATGATTTAAAGTAAACGCATCAAACCAGTCTGTGGATACAATTTTTTAGGAAATCAGGGGCACTCCAGAAAGTTGGGATTATTTTTATGTTCGTAAAAACATGACTTCGATGTGATTTCGATATTAAATAAAAAGAGTTAGTCAGACATGATGGGTAGTTTAATTGGTTGAAGTATTTTGCTAGGTTATTGATTTTCTGTCATGAAATATAGGTTAAATTATTCTGAAATCTATTAAAATTAATCTCATGCTGGAATTGCGGATTCAATTATCTTTGGATCCATTAGAATCAATCTCCTAAAGTTGACTAGTTGGATGTCTGGCGTTAGACCCTTCATGCAAAAAAGAAAAGAAAGAGAGAAAAGTTCATCATTTACCTCAACCTCTGCGCCCCTAAGTAGCACTGATCACTGATTTTGTTGAAGTGTACGACAAGTCTGGTTTATCGGTGTTAAAACATTACGAGCAAATGTCAATATATACAAGTAAGCATAAGATTAAAATTTTAAACCCGTCGTTCACAACACTGCCGACATACCACCATATGTCAATAACCGCCGACGTACCACCATATGTCAATAATATTTGAAATACTACTATCATAATTATAAGTTCAAATAAGATAAAGATCTCATTGAGATAGGATACTAGTGCTTTTAGGGGCCTTAGGATGCAAGGTTTCAAACATGTGAGCTTTAATGTTACGAGTATCAAAATCAACATAGAGCATTCCCACCACCTTACGTAATCTAATGTAGTGCACATCGTTCTATAAATTTGTTTTATGTTTACTTCCAGCATTATTTTAAAGGGAAAGGAGTTGATTTTTAATTTATTTTTTTGAGATAGAATAAGTAAATGGATAGTTCAGAGTATAGGATGACTAAATTATATTGTAATGACCATTTTTATTTTATATTTTTGAATTTAATGTTAAATTTTATAATGTTTTTTCCGAAGATTTTATTTTATAATTTAATTGTTTTTAGCTATCTAATTTTTATTTTATATTTATAAATAGTTTTGATAAGTTATTATTTTTTATTTTTTTATAAAGTGTGTGATTTTTTTTTTCAATTAACAAATGGTTATTTTCCATATTCTTAACCATTGTTATTTTCCTTTATTTTGTTTCTACATTTTATGATGTCAAACTTTATCAATGAATTAGGCTTGAAATCCAATAAGCCTAGGCAAAACACAATAAATCTAACACTCATAGTGGAGATGTTAAAGACACTTAAAGAAAAATTACTAGTTAAATAACACATTTATGACTTAAATAATGAAAGAAAATATGTATGACTTAAATAATGAAGAAAAAGTGTAGCAACAATAATTTATTATTTACTAAGTAAATATCGTGGACAGGAAATTTGAGACATTGTACGAAGTTTTCCTTGATATTGACTTTTTTATATCGACCACATAGAGAAAGTAACTTTTTGGCACATATTCAACACACTCAAAGATGCAAGGCACACTCTCAAGCCATATTCTCATTAATGTAGAAACTACCCCATATAGAAAGTAACTTTTTGGCACATATTCAACACACTCAAGGATGGGCAGACACACTCTCAAGGCCTCAAGCCATATTCTCATTAATGTAGAAACTATGTTTTATGGATACACTCAAATTGGTTAGAGTTAAGGATACTACTTCATGAGTTTGTCTATTTTTATTTTTTTTGTCAAAATTATCTTTATTTGAATTCATATATTCCTTTGGATTCTATTTTTAATCCTTTATGATCATATAAGTTTTATTATTTTCAAATAAATTAAACTTAATTTTTCTCTTATTTAAAATATTATATTGTTTATATATGAGATTTTTTTAATTTCTTATGTTTTTATTTACATTATACATATATATACATATATTGTGAATATAATTGTATGAAAATATAATTCTTCTAAATTTTTAATAATTTTCACACTAGTTGATTTCAAAAAATTTAATGGAGAAAAAATAATTAGTTATTTTAATAATTTATATTTTTAAAGTTTTCTTTTGTGGCTAGTTTGTTTATGACTTGCAAGAGTATCTCTTGGCTAAAAGACCATGCCTTAGAGTTATCTATGTCATCAAAATTATCCAACTATTCCACTAGACTAGGTCCACAACAACCCTTGGCATGGATACATTTTTGTATACCTTGACACAAGGAGTATATTAAGAGAACACATATTTGCAGATTGTTCCATAAAATGAATGAGAAGAACTAGTGGACTTTTCAAACTCTCTTTTGGTGGGATTGTGTATTTTTCTTTGTGAATTATCAACCATTTTGGTACGTCTTATTTATTGGATATTTTCATTATTTAGATAAGAATTTGAACATAGAGAACACTGAGAACCATAGGTCCAAATCTATATCATATAATTGGTAAGCACCACAACATATTTAATACGGAAAAGAAATGAGATAATTCAAACCCAAAATTCTTCAGTTATACAGGAGCATTAGAGCTTCCAAGTCATCAAGCTTTTTGGAGATAAAATTCCAAATGAGGTTTCAATTTTGTAAAGGAATTGTAATTCCTTAATTGTAAATATTCCTGGTTGTTTTAATTACTATATTGTAAAGGAATTGTAATTACTTAATAGTAAATATTATTAGTTCTTTTAATTACTATAGTATGGTTTAAGAAAAAAGATATGGATAGGAAATATTTTGTCCTTAAGGGAAAATCTAATTTACCTTGAAAGCATGAGAACTTTATGGAATAAATCATGAGAGGTTTAGGGAATTAATGAGTGATTTCATGGACCTAGAAAAATATATTTTTATTCTAAATTTGTATTTAACAATTGCAATCCTATGAGCAAATCTAATGACCAAATAAATGTATAGTCAGGCTCATACAGATAAACAAATGGTTTTGAGTATTTTTGTATGTACAAGTTTTGTTAATGAAATTAATTTTTCATATCTTCTATCTACAAAATGTCCATGTGCACGATATTTGAAGAATTTTTAAAATTTGGAATGGGTAGAATTATGTGCTTATGTGTGTGAATTGGGTAGGGAAATCTTACTGAAGATTTAGTGAAATTAAATTTACTGCATGTATCAAATGGTAGAGGGTGATAGTATTCTATGAAGAATAATTATTCAGTGTGCTTATTGCAAAGAAAGATAATGGGTTCTCATGAATTATATTTTGATATTGAATGTGCATAGCGAATGCTTCAGGAAATATTGTGAAATTAATGAAAATGCATAGATCGGTATGGAGTGGATTCATGATATTGGTGCCAGTTTGATTTTGGTATCATCATTCACAATCAATACAATTTCCAAAAGGTCAAAATTGAGGTACATCCTAAGAACAACAAATAAAGGGTTTTGTCATAAAAAAGGGTTGAATCACCAAAAACATGCGCCGAAAACACAAAGAAACTAAAAGATTCTAAGGCCAAAAAAAAGATTATTAGATCCCCAAAGATTATATTCAAATGATGGACTCCAATTCAAATAGTTGATTACCAAAAGGTTCATTTTCACTGTCAATAATGTTATCATTGTGGAAATATCTAGTCTAACACTCTCTTCCACCCCATTGAAGTATATCAAGATGTGGAAAGTGTTACCTATGGCTTAGCTGAACTTGACAAAAATCCTCTTTTCCAACTTTTCTAAAACCCAAAATAAATAGTACCATCACGTTAGGTCACCGAAAACTTTCTCGCAATATAAATTTTATCTCAATCCAACACCTATATTAAACTTTATACCCTTTTAAATTATGTCCAATTATAACTCTTTCCACATCTGGAGGATACTTCCCTGTGGCACCCATGTGGATCGGCCACATCACCCAAAATAATCCATGTCACTCATAGATCCATTGTGGAACCTATGTTTTTGTGGTTTTTCCTTTGTGGCACTTGCTACATAATATTAATTCATGGGTCCCATTGGGTTCAACCCCTTCATGCAATTCAAAACTTTCATGATATATTCAACTATGGGGGAAATATAAGTGCATCAAAATTTTCACTTTGGTATACAAGCCTAGACCCCCATAACTTTAAACCACCACAACTCCAAAGGATATCCAGTCTCATGTAATTATTCCACAATGTTGAGCTTCACCCCAAATATATTGTGGTTCTTCCAAAATCTAGTTCAACACATATCAATACTTGCAAAAGTAATCACCTAAACGGGGCCAACCTTGAATACTCTACACTAATAATCCAACCTTGCACAAATAATCATGTAAGCGAGGCCCATCCCAGATACTCTACACCACTAATTTGACCTTTAAAAATAATCACCCAAGAGGGGCCTACCTTGGATAATTGTACACTCCATGGGGAAATTTACCCTTCTCAAACAATGCAAATGTACTAGCTATCCAGATGCCCAAAGATCTAGATATATTTTCTTGTCAAATAGATATCCAACTCTTTGCCAACTTCCATGGTTTCACAAGTTTCTCACCATGCCCTCATTCCGAGGACGTCCTGGATACATTTTCTAGACATGAGTGTATTTTCCGATTTGGTGTATCTAGATATAGTAGCTAGACTCAAGTGTATCTACCCATTATTTATATCCAGACATGTTGAATGAAAAAGGTCTAAAAAACATATTCGACCCAGATACATTATCCTTCCAAAAGCCATACCCCTTGATACAAAATTTAACTTCCAAAAAACTTATACTTACAAAATTTGATAACCTCAAGGAACTTAACCAAGGTTTCCCTTGAAGCCTAACTTTGCTCATACCACCATTTTCAGGAGAGAAATAACTTATTCTCCCACTGAACATTTTAGTAATTATACATAACCATAATATGATCAACTAAACTATCAAAATGCGTACTATTAGGCCAAAAAACAAGTTAAGCCATAGCTAGCACTACATTGTAAACACAAAAAAAACAACATAATATTATACCACATGATAACTCCCAAACAAAAACTTTCAAATCTATTGATATACCATACATTGCACCAAACATTTTCCTTTAATAGGAAAGACAGTAAAAAGTCCTAATCAATCATAGGTCAAACATATTCACATCATAATAGACAACAAAATTTCACCCATTGCAATAGTCAACTAAGAGACTTCAATCATCTGTGTACCTGATTACTTCCTCCTCTAGAGAGGGAGGTTGTAACCTTCAACAATGCAATGAACCATTATATTCACAACATGTTAGATTATAGGAATAACATACCATAATAGGTTGGCTGAAGAATGACGTAGGAGCATCAAAACAACATTTTTCTAGACTAAGAGGGGTCACAAAAGTTTCCTCATAAATAAATTACATTTCGGTAGGTTGTGAATTTGCAATGTGTCTAACTATAATTATATTAAGTTGATAATTTTTTCGTGATTGGACAAGTGGTAGTTTTTTAATTTAATAGGTGTAGGAGTAGGTATCTAGTAATTTTAGGCTCTCGATATATGTATGAATTCTAATATTTCTGTTGGTATACTTTTTCCATCTAGTTTTTGTATATGAAAATGTGTGTGTAATACGGTAGGAAGAGAGGTCTCCTAAAATTTGAGGGTTAATGAATTTGGGGAGGAAGAATCTCTCAAGTGCATTTTGAAAGAGAATATGGAAGAAGTTCTTTAAGTCCTTGGGTATATACCTTTTAGTTAAAGAATGAATATGGTGTTTTAAATGTCTATGTGTATCACTGGGAATCTTTCTCTGTGTAGGGTCTTTGTAGGGAAAAAATTATTTGTTTGTTTAGTTAATAATTAGCAATGAAACCCTATGAGGGACCCCAAAAATTAGTATGATAAAGAACCAAAAATGAATGAGTGGATATGTATGTATATTTTTTAGTATTCACTTTTGATTTATGTCTTATTAGGAAGTGACTGGTCATGCGTATGGTGCCTTCTATCTTGTCCAAATTTCTTTTCTAGTTTATTGATGTAGGAGTGTTGCTAATTCCATAAAAGGAACATTACCCAAGTTATTGGAATTGTACGATGCTATGTGTGTATCGGTGGTTCAAACTTTAAGTAGATCATGAGTATGTGATTACTAAAAGGGAGCACAGTGACCAACAAGGAATAAATTAAGAAGGGATGGACCAAAGGGGGATTGTTGAGAGATTTCCCCATTGATAAATGTGTATCAGAGTGTGTTTGGAGTTGTCGTTGATTTAACAAGGTATGAGAATCTCGAGGGTCGAATTATGATGGCAAATGTAGTCAAGGTGAGCGGTCCAATCATGTATAGAAAAAGCATTGGGTGATACCCGATTTGTAAAATGACTTAAGACTCTAGTTAGAGTCACCATTGGAACCAGACATGCACACATTTAACAAAGTGAATGGTGAGATATCTCAAGGGAAAAAGACTCAAATTAATCCATTACAAATCATCCTCACTACTACGAGTTTTGTTGACTCATTGATGCATTCTGGCTCAAAGTATTGAAGCCAACATTCGATCAAGTCAACATAGTCACTACGCAAAGGATTTGGGCTTGGATTGATGATTAACGCATTTTCAAAGAGGTCTAACCATTGGTTTAAGTCAACCAACCCATCATGTTTGGTCAAGGTGGAGCCATCTACAGTAGGGATTCATGGATTCATTGACATGCGAGGAACACTTAAGGAGAAGGAAGGCTCTGACCTTCGACTTCATTGTCAGATCCAACCTCCATTTGGCTTCAATAGGAACCTACTATATTGAAACATATGAAAAGCCTCCAGTTTGTTCTTTTTAGTTTGGTCAATTGACAAGAAAAGAGGAGGATAATTGATAAATTGGGACTAGAGTGAATGTCGAAGAGAGTTCAATTTGATAAAGGATCCTGTTATAGAAATTTCTACAAATCTAGCTCTGATATGATCTAGAAATTATGATGTAGATTTGCAACTTCTCATGAAGTTTTAATCAAAATCATAAGACACAAACCTACTCTACTTCTTTGTATACATTAATTCACATTCTAGAACAAAGATATTAGACATGCAATAAGAAATCACACGCATGCAAAAAGTATTTTTCCTGGGGAAAGAAAACTTCTAAAAAACCCCAATTCCTGCTTGCATTAATCTAATGAATAGAAATGTATTACAATTTCTTTTCTCAATTGAGAACAACTAACAATTGCATAAGTTATCTCTCTTCTCACTGAGAAATTCTGAACCAGACTTAGTCAATTTCTTTCTCTGCTTGAGCCCCTATTTGCTTGCATTGTTCCTTGAAGAATTAGGCCCCTATTAAATAGGAAATTCCTCTAATTCATTGCGCAATTCCCAAGTACGGTCAACCTGACCTCATGCAACATTGGTACACTCGACTAGTTTACAACTACTGGTTAACCGTTGTGGAAACTCCACCACAACTGGGCAACTCAAGTTTTTTGCATGTATATGCTAATTGTTAGTTGATTGATCAGTTAAATAGATGATCTATGAGTTAAATTGATGTCCCACTACTTAAATGACCACAAAGTTGTTTTATTAACATTTAGAACTAGTTTAACTGATTACAACTAAACTTAACTCAACTAAACTTTAGGAATCACTACATACAGCTAAACTTCATTCCCTTAACTTAGATTAACTAAGATAGACTACTATTTTTTAGGAACCAACACAAGCAAGCTAAACTTAAACTCATTAACTCAAATTATGTGTTCTTAACTGAGTGAAATGATCCATGCCACCTCAGTTAACTCCACCAAGTTGGTTTTTGACGTGGAATTTTTAATTTCCTCAATTTTAACTGAGGTAAAATCAATATTGCAACTTTCTTGCTACATTTTCAACACTCCCTCTCAGCAAGAAAGGGATTATTAGGCACCCCTATCTTGCACCTATGTAATGTAATTCATGAAACACCTCTCACTCTTTTTGTTGCTACTGCAACATCTGGAACTAAGAAGAAAACAAAAAAAAATTGAATGAGCTGTGTTTGCAACTGTTTACAGGAAAAATTGTGTTGGTGCTGACTCTACTAGTGAGCCTCCTGCTTAGCTATCAACAATCCTTTTCACTCCTCGATCTCTAAATGGTAATGATCCTCCTACTACTAAATATTGTGGGGCCCTGTAGAAAGGTAATGGTCCATAAGGAGAACACCTCAATGGAAATTGCCCAAATTTTTGTAACTATAGTACTAAGGATTTACATCACCCCACCTCACTCCTAGAGGTATAGTGTCATGCATGGATAAATTTGATCTACGCGTATTATCGTTGCTACTGCTCTACTACTACTTATGTAATGTTGCAATACCTATTTCAATAAAGAGTCTCATCTCAGGGCCAAATGTTACATTTTATAGGATAGGTGGCTCATGGCATTTGGAATATGTCCGTTCAGTAATAAAGAGTTGCATTTTTATTTCCATTAGGAAATTATGGGAAGAGATTATATTGGGTGTCAATGTGAACTACATTAACAAAGGTGAATTCCAATGGTTAAGTCATGGGTTGCATAGGATAGAGAAAAATCTTGCCATGACCTAGCATTAGGTTCTTATCCTCTTACGTGGATGCATAACCCCCATACCTGACATCCTCCATAAGTAAAGAGAATTAGAAAATATTAGACCTCCAAAGAAACCTTGAATCATAGCTTAGTGCAAGATAGCACTTTCATAGTATTATGCTGCCAAGAATGACCTAAAAGTGTTATTTCTAGAGTGGTTTGGCTTGTTGCTACAAACTCTAGTAGGATTTGAAGAGGGGAACCCTATAAGGCTAATACTAGACCAAGTAACAACAATGGGATGATGGTCCATTGTTAGTATAGCCAAAACACCCTACTCTTTTTGGATTTTCTCCAATGGGAGAAGTATATGTACATGATAAGGTCACCGAGTAAGTATTCTGCGGCTCTATGGGCAAGGAGACATAAGGGGTCTTCAATGGAAAGACACAATCTATACTCAAGGATCTAAGAGGAGGCAATACACTTTCCTTGAAGAGAGACCTACTAAATGCAATATAATACCTAATGATTGATTGATGAGTTGATAGTGGGGATGGCCAAAGGCTAAGGTGAAGACAAAAGGGTTTCCAACAATATATTCCAACAAAGCCAAGGTACAAGAAACCCTCAAGAAGCCCCCCAGTTGAGGCTAAATCCAAATTGGGCTTTGTCTTAGGGCAAGAAAATTTAAGGATAAAATTGAAGTGAATTCATACCAAGGGGGTTGATTTTGAGGAAACTAACTATACCTTTAACTTTTAGAATCTCCAATCCCAAAAATCCTTCTTCCTTAGAAATTCACACCATGTAATAGTTTTGACGCTGGGCCTTAAAGGGGAGGAATTAGGGAAAGAAAGAGAGATAAAATTTATGGTTAAAAATTTTAATTGATCACCTACAAGGACTAGTCCTAGGGTTACTATAATCTATGGGCTCTTAAAATTGATTTACTTTTGAGAATGAGTAAGGATATATGGATACCCTAACATTATAAACCTAACCATGACCTTTCTAAGGGATAAAACTTCACTTGGGAGAACTAGCATGAGATCTCCAATGGGATTATCATTCACATATCAAACTATGAGTAATGCATGCAATAATTTTACATAGTTTCCATTCAATTGATATTTACCAAATTAAGGGCTTCAATTTAACTTAGATCAACAATTTATTCCATACATTAGACATGAAAAAATAGAAATATGTAATAAACATAGGAATTACAAGATAATATGCATGTACAATCCAAATATTGATCCAAAGTGACATCTCCAAAGGAAAATAAATTCTAGGGAAATTTTTTACTCCAATAGATAACATATTTCCCATTAGGCAAGAGGTTGCAAATATCAAGGGAGGTTGAAATTTTGAATCCAAGTGATGATGAGAATTCAAGTGTCTTGTCCTCTATTTATATGAAGAGAAATAGATAAATTAATCCTAAAATACCCTAATCAACAAGTACAATAAGAATGATGAGGTGGGTGACAAGTCAACCCACTAGCCTAAGTATTAAACATAAGAATTTTCCCACACATGTGAGTTGTTGGGCTAGGAGTGCTGACACCATCCAGTTGTAGGGATATATGAGAAATGTGTTAAGCCATTTTGGTGCCAAACTAGGTGTATAAGCCTTTTAAAATCATCCTCTGAGGCTTGGCACTAAAATCTATATTAATTCCCCTTTCTGGACCCCAATTTTTATCTTGGACCATAAAGGTGGTCTCATAGGTCTTCAAATAGCCATAGTGTCAATATTTTATCAAACATTGAGGACTTCCAAGATGGTGATAGTCCTCACATGTCTCAAGGACTGAGACCATCCTCATTTCGGCCATGGCTTAGCTATTGTCCATCATGAATTGTTAAGCTAGATGGGGGTGCATTGGGTCCAAGTGCATCATCCCAAAAAGTCATCATGTAGGGAAAAGTGTCAACATGTTGTGGGTGCTAGAGGTGCCAAAGGGTGTGTATGATACTCTACTACTACGTGGATTCCCATGACTCTCATCACTTCATCTATGAATGTCAATATACTTCTCTGGAGGTTGAGACCCTAGTTATAATGCCTAAGTCATGGTTGTGGAACCACCTAATAATCACATCACAAAGTCTAGAAAGCAACAAATTATTCTGTACAGTAATCATTTTTGCATCTAAGCAGACCAAACTTGAGAGTTATTGGATATTTGACACATGAAATAAGGCTTTCCTTCCAAATTGGAGGATTTAAACTCACAATGGTGTTTCCTCCATAGGTAGGATTGGCTAAAGGACAACCCTATTAGGTGTTTCTAGCCCCCAAGGGGAAGCGTCATTTCCTTAGTACACCATTCAATTAATATGTGTAATGTGAGCAATCATAGTAATAGAGGGGAGAAGACTTCATAGCCAAGTTCCATGGTCAAGGCGGCCAACATGATGGGGATCCATAAGGGATCAATTGTGGATGCATGAGATACCAACCTAGCCTTTGTGTTTCCACCCCTCTTATGTGCCATTTAATTTTTCATGATTTCTATTTATAATAATGTTGGTAGCTCAAAGGGTTAGAGCTTGCTTTATATACTGCATGACATTTTTACTATCCCTTGATGATGAGGCATCTAATTTCCGCTCTAGGTTGGGACATGCAAAGGGTTCTTTCATGATGTATAGGTGAAATGTGATCCTTAGGAAGCAGGCTATGGCCATAATGGGTGAGGTAGAGGTTAGGTGAGGATTTTTCCCTCATGCTAATGTGTATTTCCCATCCATATTTAGAATTTTTAGCTTACTGTTGTGTCCATTATTTTCTCTTTCCTTTTATTCTAGATGCATCAACCACTTACGCGCAAGTTTCGAGCCCTACCTAGTTATGACAATGTGTGGGTGCCAAATATCAGAGAACCAATAGTCAGTTGAACATAAAAGAATGGAGGTGAAATATAGGGTTTATAATGTAAGATGGAAAGTGTTAAGTATGGAATTGGGATAGATGGGACACAGTATCTCAATCTAGAATTCCCAAGTAGTGTCGCTCCTATACTCATTTGGCAATTATGGGATGTCCCACTGGAATACGGTTGAATATTAACCCCACATTTAGGGTAAGGTAACAAGGTCACAATCAAACCCCCTCCATCTTCAAGGTCACCCCATAATGCATGCCAAAATCAAAAGGAACAAAAAGGCATAAACACTCGATTGGAAAATGAGTTAAGTACGTTTTGATCATAAGCCCACCATTGTTCATGTTCTCCTATGAGATGGGTAACCAGTCATATGGTAGATACATGGTGGATACATGTGGCATAGATGAAAAGTGGCACGTCATTTACTAGTGGTGGATATCAAGGGCTACTCGTTGGTTGGCTAGCTAGAAGTGAAGTGTTGGAGAACAATTCTCCTACGGGATCAACCACTTTTGGTGGGTAACATCTAGCTCCAATGAGGACATGACCTAAATGTAGAGCACATGATCCACCTACTTGAATGAGGAGTTGATGAGAACTCCAAATATCCCTAGGATCATAAACCTATAGCCTAAAAATTTCAATCAAACTTGTTTTGGAGTATGTGTACTAGGTGTAGGGGTATCATGCATGCTTTATATTACAGTATAAATTGACACCAAAAATAAAAACTAATCTAAATGAAATGTATTATAGATGAAACATGATAAAAATTATTTTATCATATAAAAAAAGTATGCAATGCACCTACAATACTATGTTGATATGTATACATTGGTCAAACTATAATCGTATAATTAATGAAACCAACATATTATAAAATCAATATGACTCCCTTTTCCCATATAATTAATCATGGAATAGTGCAAACCCATCATGACAACTATCTATATGGTATTCATATGTTGAATCTGGAGGGTAAGGGGTGGGTAAACAAGAAGACCATGCCTCCTAAAAAGAATTCATGGATGATGTGATCTAAAAATTGTCATAAATAATACATTGGAAATATTTTCACAAGCAATCTGATAAAACTATATTTCAAAATATGGAATCTACACTATTAGGGTTTTATTTTTCTTTGTATTTCCAAATCTATAGATTATAGCTAATTATGTATGCATGTAAACTAAAATTATATAGAAAATATGGAATAAAAAAATAAAAACTCACAAACCATTATTTCACATGAGGGATGACATGGGAAACCCTTTCAATGGAAAACCTACTTGGAAGGTGAGGTCTCTTTACTCTCTTTCTATCAATATAAAATGGTTGAGAGTACAAAAAAGTATGGCATATGGGTTTTGGGATACTGAAATGCACAAATCAACTTTTTGTGCTCTATATCCTATGTTTCTCAGCTATTTTTCTCATATATGGAAAAAATTCACTTGAAAATAATGGACGCCTCTTCCTCCTCATGGCCTAATTATAACACGACTCAATAGCCTACGAGTGGTTATATTTTTTTGGACACCTAATCCTCAATGGGTTAGTGTGGAAGCCGAATAGACAAAGTAGTCCAAGAGACCTTGGGATGTGGAACCCAATGATCACAACAATGTACTATAAATGTATATCTCTTGTTAATAAAAATTGTACTCTCATGATTTATCTTTCATATTTCTCTTGCTGCCCATGTGTGTTTAACATGGTATCAGAGCAGGCGACTGCTGGTCCTACTCCAATTTGAGCCACTTGTTTTGTGGTCTCTATATATATGTCAGTTATGCGTTACCTAACCTCTAACTCCGCCTTATTCACCTCAGACCTGAAATAACCTGCCTCTGCCAGCACTGCACATCTGCCCATACTGTCAATTTTTTATACCATTGTCATTTCTTGTTTTAGCATTGAGGCATGATGGTGCCACTGCAGAGATACGCCACCATCGATGAAGGTCTGAAGTTTTCAACTCTAGTTGAATGCGTTATGTTCGAAGTTGAATGGTATGCGTATGGTTTTTGAATATAAACGCTGTTGAATGGTATGTGTATGGTTCGAAGGTTAAATGCGTTATGTTCAAAGTTGAATGGTACCATATGAATGCGTATGGTAACGCCATCCCATTTTAACACAACGTTTGAATTATGTGTAGTATCAACAGTTTATTGAATGATATCTCTGCGTGGGAGACAGATGTGAAAAAGGGGTCATGAATGCGTATTAACGCTGTTTTGTTGAATGAATCTGCTGTGCCACTCTGATATACCTGTATTGCTTTATACATTAATGTTGAACCATATTAACACTATTGAATGATGGTATATATTGAATGGTTTCCATTTGAATGCGTTGAATGCATTGAAGGGGCTCTGCGGTTTTATTTTGGTATACACTTCTTTTGTATATGCGTTGAACTGTCATATGGTATATGGTATTGAACTGAGTTTGTAGAATGGTCCAGCGTATAGTCACAAATTTTGTGGAGTCCAGCAAAGTGTTGAATTTTTGAAGGGCTGTTGTGAGAATTCAAAACAGTAAGCGCTGGAGAATTCAATGTATGATAGCGTTGAATGTTGAGTTGATAATGCGTGTTGCAAGTTTGAATAAGGAGAGGTAAGTTTATTGTGTTGGTATTCGATTTTAATCAGAGGCTGGTTGAAATCGATAAGTGTTTTAAACTGATCTGCATTTTCCAGAGTCTTGAATCGATTCAATTTGTGTTGAGTTTGGAGGATAAAATGTTGATCTAAAACATTCATATGGTATATGGTATAATAAGCATGGGCATTTGATTTTATGAGCTTGTTAAGCAGATTGGGAAAACGCACATTTTTAATATTTGGTGCAGAATTAATGAGTCAGAAGGCGCAGTCCAGAGATTGATTCAAATGGGTAAGATATGATGGTGGTTGCATAAAGTTATAATGCATGTAAATGATATATGATCGTATTAAATTGCCAGACTCAGTCTTAACGCATAGGGCATTTGTTTGGTTGAAATTTGATTGTGAAATGAAATCTGATCTTAAAAGGCGCATGTACAAGATTGGACTTTGGATTGAATGATGTTTATTTGATATGAAAGCATGTAAACGGGGATTAGAAATGTAGATTGTAATTTGGGATGATTTGTATAAACACATGTGAATGTTGGTGATTAAAGAATGAGGGAATTAAGACATGGGTATGAATAAATGAAGTATTAATCATTTTGATGCTTGAGACAATAAAATTAAAGGAACATCATAAATTTTTATATTGAGGGAATCTTTTCAACCAGTTGAGCAAGAAGGTGTGTGAATCTTCAACAATTCGTTTGTCTCTTGACTTAGATATATCTGAAGAAGTGTTGGTGTAGGTACTTCAATTAATTATTTTATTAATTTCGATACTTGCATTCGAAAGGAAGATAATCCACAAGGGTATTGCCTTTTGATAGCCATCATTTTTGCTTTGAAAGTGATTATGCTGGAGGTTTTTTGGGAATGACAGAGTTCAATGTTCATAAGAATTGGGGACTATTTATATTCTCTAAAGTTGCAGCAATTTGGCATTATTTAGGAGTTCAGTGGAAATTTTTTCAAGCCAAGACTATCCCTTGTAGATCGAATTGGTGTTTTTTCTTAAAGGTTGTTCATATCAGAGATTGTTATTGAACTAGATTGAAGTTGTTGCCAGGACAAGTTCCCTTGGATTCGAGGCTGGTACATGAAAATATCTTTTTGAGGCCTAAATTGCTTGTAGCTTTGTTGGAACTGAAATTCTCAGGTGAATTGAAGAAAATTCATTTTTGAATGAGGAGTCTGTTTTCCGAATATCACCATTCTTTATGTGTTGAATCTATTGCAAGCTGATTGATTTGAAGTTGTTGCCATAAGTTTATATAAAAGAGCAATTGGTGTCCATCTTTTCCTCATTGTTTTACTATTTTTTGAGGTTAAAAATGACTCCAATTGGTGCAATATTAGAGTTAGTGGACAATATAATACTCTCTACTATGGATAATACAATCAAAATCAACAAGGATTTTCTCACTGATATTCATAGTTTTTTACAAGATGTACATGAAAAGATTGACTTTTTACAACTTGAATCTCAGCTTCAGCAGGAAGAATTAAAACAAAGGAATCATCATTCTGGACATGTTTCTGTTCAGAACATTGAGACTGCAACCCATCAGAAGCAAGTCAATAAAGCAGATTTAGTATCCAATAAAGCAGCAGTTGTACATGCAGATGCAGAAACTCAGTTTGCACTTCCCAAGCCCATCATCAAACTTTGGGAATAACTTTTCCACAACAAGCACAGAACTGGTCTTGGATATGACAAGGACTTGTCGTTTCATATTCTAGACTAATCAAAGCCCATTGAGTTTCAAAGTGTTGGATTTATTCATGACAATTCACCTCCAGCTGTTCCAGATTCTACTCCTCTTCCACCGCAACAACAACAACAATAGATTGTGAAATGCCAACATTGTGATCAAGTTGGCCATTTGAAAGATCACTGTTTTGATCTTCATCCATGTAAGCACTATCATAAAACTAGCCATCATTCACACAGATGCTTCAAAAACAAACGTCCTGCAAGAACAAAGATTCATCTTGGATGGATTGCTTCTTGGAAATGGGCATCAACAGCCAAGAAGATATTCCAAACACATGTCGGAAGTTGTTCCAGATTATTGAACAGTCTTGCAGTTTATTTTTCTCCATCATCTCACCTTGTATCTGACAGGGGGAGAAATGATGGTCATCTACAAGCTTCAAAGCCACATCAAGCGAGCCTGAGCCACAACTTGCCACACGAGTTTCAGAGTTGTAGCCAGATACAAAGATGCTCGTGAACATGCCTTAAGTTGGCAATCTGAGACACTTCCTCTAGCAGAAGACTTCAGCTTCTTGCCAGTTTCAGAAGAATTCCAGGAACAAAAGTGAGAACACTTCCTCTAGCAGAAGACTCCAGCTTCTTTCCAGTTTTGGAAGAGCTCCAGGAATTGCATTAAGCATTCCAGAGTTGTGGGTCATCCTCAAACCATCACAGGTTGAGACTTCCCTTTTCAGGTTGAAGTTATCCCTTTTATGTGGGGTGAGACCTCCCTTTATTGGTTGAAGGTTTCCCTCTTCAAAACAATAGGAGCACCTCCTCTAGCAAAAGACTTCAGCTTCTTGCCAGTTTTGGAAGAGTTCCGGGAACTGCACTAAGCATTCCAGTGTTGGTGATCATCCCTAAACCACCACCCTTTATACCAACATTTAATAGAGCACATTCAGCCTAATGCTGCCATGCATTTTTGCACATTTCGTATTACAACTCTCTTCTTGGACTCATTCATAACCCTTCGGATTAAGGGGGGGAATGTTGGACACCTCATCCTCAATGGGTTAGTGTTTAAGCTGAATAGACAAAGTAGTCCAAGAGACCTTCGGATGTGGAACCCAATGGTCATAACAATGTACTATAAATGTATATCTCTTGTTAATAAAATTGTACCCTCATGATTTATCTTTCATATTTCTCTTGCTGCCCATGTGTGTTTAACATATTTGACTACCTCAAATCTTAACCATAGTTACAACATGGAACCTTCTATATTATTCTTCATCACATTCAGATGGCTAGGCACTTTTCCATGAATAATGGGGGCTAACATGGTATCCTCTTGAATTATAAAGGTGAAAACAGGAAGGTCAAATTATGAGTGGCAGAAATTTTGAATATATACTTTCATTGAGGATATTTTTACACCGTTGGAAAGGTACATGTGGGAAGAATATGAAAAATGATACATCGCTAAAGTGAAAAAGCTTTTACCCTAAAATTTTTTTTGATGCATAAAAATTCTCCCAAAAGGTTTCAAAACTTGATTTACCAAACTAGGACTCACCAGTAAAAATGGCCCTATGAGTCGATTCATCCATTTTTTCCACCATTAAAGAATTAATATAGATGAAAAGTAATATAATGACCCAATACAACCATGAAGAGGGGAAAGAGGAATATTTGTGTGACCATTGAATCTTCTCTTGAAACCTAAGTATGTAGTAGTCACTGATCAAGCTCATGAGATTTCATTGAAGAGCCACCTCAGACATACAACTCTCCTTGATGCTGTCAAGGACATGATCTGAGTGACATAATGGGTGAGATGGTTGGCCAAGCTACATGTGATGATAATTAAGCTCAAAAAGGAAAAGGAACAATCGCCCATTATGCTTAACCTTCATGGGATCCAAATATGACTAAGGGGTGATAATGGGAAGATATAAAGATGGCCCTAACACATCAACAATATTATCTTCCTTATCATCATAGATGATGCAAGGTAAGGCACAATCCTCATTTTATATAAGAACCAAAATCCCCTACCTTCAAGTGGATAACTTGGCCTATCCTTCAAAAAAATCTAATGAGCTTCATCAGATGTTTCCTATTTTCTGCTATCATCCTCAATGGTACAACTAGGGCCATGCTGGTAAAGCATGAAGAACAAACCCCTCTCAAAGACATAAAGGGGTTGATAATTCTTCTCCATTATTTCTCCATCACGTTGTTATCACTCAGGTTGTTCCCTACTTCCTAAAGGGAATACGACCGAGGTAACCACTGACCAATCTTTTAGCTATAGGTCCTAGCCTACGTGCAACCAGAGAGGGCTCTCTCTTTATAGTTTAGCTTTGTTGATGAATGTTTTAGGCTAGTTATGGTGCACTGTTTGTTTGAATTTGGTGGGTTGGTGAATTCAGATAGAACTGAGATACAGATTACAGGATAGTTTGTTCCATTGGGCAATGGAGTTGAGGTATTTGTGCTTTCGAAAGTGGATTTATGAAGACAGAGTGTTGCTGCAGAGAAAGTTAGGCATATGTGAAACAATTTATCAGATTTGATGATGAAAATTATGGAATTAGTGAGTGAAAGGCAATTAAGAATCTTTCACTACGCTAAATGAAGAAGCATGAAGGTATTGCTTAAGAGCAGTTAAGAATTCTTAAACAGTATTCACCATGATAGGATAAGTTCAGACATGAGCAATTAAGAATTCATATCTATGGCTAATCCAGAAGAAAACGTATTTAGAAATAGAGATTGAGCATAGGGTGTTTGAAACAAATCCTAGGCTATTCTTTTTCTCTACTTACTAAGATTATGAAACCATAAGAGTTACGGAATACACAGGAAACACATACACAGTTAAGAGAAACTTATTGATTCACCAAATGACACAGGAATTCTACAACAAAAAAGAGCTTTACATATCCATATTCAGACAGCGTCGGAACCAAAAATCTCCATCAGCAATTTGTATTATCAAAAAGTCTCGGAAATACAAAAGATCTCTTCAGAAAGAATTACACTACAACCGACCCTCAATGCGTTCTGAGGGGATATATATACAAAATAGGGTATAAAATATCTCAGTAGAGAGTTATTTTGCAATAAATTTCACCACCAACTCTCTTACAAAAAGTAAATGACAACATAAATATAGCATTTAATGCTGAGATAACTGATATTTTTCTGTCAGTTAGATTTGACTTTATGGCTCTGGAAAGTAGGCTGTAGCTGTGCCTTTAACTCCGCGTTAATTTAGCCTGTTGTCTGGGTGCATTGCTGAGTCACCTGTACGGCTGCTTGCTGTACCTGTATTCTGATCTGCCTGCTGAACTGTAGACTTTGATTTTTCTCAAAAAATGTAAAAAGCAAAGTGGAATTATCTGGGCAAAATCTCCAGCATTGCTTGCCACCAATCAGCTGGGGGTAGCTGATGCCTCCTCATTTTTACCACTATTTCATCTGCCTCTGTATGTCTGTAAAAGTTTGGAGGGACTTCGAACAGATGATTTATTTCACGTTCAATAAAGAACAGATTTTCCAGCTTGTCATAGAGAGATTGCCCAGAGGGAGGCCCTGCTTCTTCTGTGGAGCTGCTGGATGCAGTGATATGGTTTTCAACATAATTGTTGATCCTTGTCATATACTGATTATATGACAGCAGCTGTCCTATGCCACTCACTAGGCTTGGCAGTCCTTTGTCCTGTAGTATAGCCATTTTAGCTCTAAATTCATCTATCTCTGCCTTCATCTCCTGACACTTCCTCTCCAATGTTTGAGTAAAATTCCTCAAGGTCAATACCTTTTTGGCTGTGAGGATTGTATCTGTTCTGCTGCTTATTTGTAGAGCAGCCAATTCCTCTCTAGTGTGGTTATTGAGGAAATGAATCATTCTGGTGGCCTGCTCAGGCATTATTCCCAGGGCTGTCCTGGCTCTCTGAATCTCCACATGAGCTAGATCTATTAGCTCAACTTGTTCAAAAATTGCCTAAATGGACCTCCAATGGTCCTGTATATATTGGCCAATTTTGGCCCAAATAGTTTTCTTTATTTCTGCTACGGTTTTACCTAAAATCAACTCCTTTTCCAGAGTTTTCACTTTGGCCTCCAAGGCCTTTATTTCTCTTTCCTTTTCTGCCACTGTCATCTTTTATTTGTCATAACTGGCCTCCATCTTGGCCAGTTTTTCCTTGGCAATATTTATTTCAGTGACTTGAGTTTCCAGCTCTTTAACAGCCTTCATCAACTCCTCCATGCCCATGCTGGATTCTGCTGCTGCTGTTGCTTCTACTGTTGCTCATGTTGCTGATGTAGCTGTAGTAGGTGTTGGAATAGCAGGAGGGGTTGCTGCTGCTTGTGTTGGAGGGGCAGGTTCAAGATTTGTTGAAGATTGAGGGGGCTGGGAGGTTGATTCCCCTTGCTTGTCCTACAGAGCTTTCTCTAATTCTGCCCCCATTTGTAGTATCCTTTGGCTCATAACCAGAAGCAGCTCCATAGCATTATCCACCTGCTTTTCTTATGCAAGCTCTGTTGTTTCAAGATGAATGGTAGGAGGCAATTTTGCCTGTCTTCTTAGTGCAGCAATATCATCCTCTTTCTTCTTCATAAGGGCTCTAACGCCCTTTGGGTCCTTTGGGTCATGTCCCAAATAAGCAATTATGTCCTCCAGAGTCTTTATTCTATTGTCTTTTGCAGAGGAGGACAACCTTTCAAAATCAAGTTGCATGTTGGTGTTCTTCAAGGCTTCTTTTAGCTTTTGGGCTAGCATTGCCCTGTCAGCAAGTGTTGCATACACCATTTTCCCAGTCTATTTATGCAGCTCAATCTGATCCATGGGGTGTATGTCTTTAGAAAAGACCTCCAGGTTTTTCCTGTAGTAATCTGCTGTGGTCTTTGGATGTGGGAATTTAGGCTTCAGATGAGTGAAGATCATCTTTTCTTCCTTCAGATCATAGGCAGCCATCAATCTTTGCTTTTTGGATGGGGTTGTATTCAGGAATTGCTCATAGAGCTGCACCCTTATCAACTCATTTTGTGCCTTAATCTCTTTGAAGCCTTCTTTAATTGTAATTGGTTTCTTGCCCGGTTGTCTTGAGGAGGACACCTCTATGGTATGTTGTTGGGCCTGTTCTAGCTGAAATGAGCTAGCAACAGTGCGTTGGCTTGTTTGCCTTTCTTTGCTGTGGCTTTCTGCCAGTTCTTCACTTATGTCTCCTTCTTCTGCTTCAGGGTCTACCCTCGGCCTCTTGGCCTCTGGTTGGTGTGATGATCCTGTTAGAGGTGTGACCTCCTCTCTCTCTCTCTTCTTCCCTCTCTCATCATTGAGAGGAGTCTGCAAAATTGGGTTTTGAGTTTGTTCAGTTTGCTGTGGAGGGGCCTGCTCTGATTGCTGATCCTTTGATGTGCTAGGCTGCCCTATCTCTACCTCTTGTTGTTCATCCATCTTCTCCTTTCCCTTTGCTGTAGTTGTTGTTGCAGGAGCTTCCTGGGTGTCCTGTGCAGTTGGAGCAGTAGAGGTGCCTTCTCCTGCTTGGACTGGTTGCTTGAACAAGACCTGTTGACAAGAGTCTAAGTCAAGAGTTTTTTCCAAGTCCTTTACAGTCTGCTCCATTATTTCTTCCTGAGTCAATTCCTCTACTATTGATTCAGGCACCCATTTGTCTTCATTAGAAAAGTGTTGTATTTGCGGGATTGGGCAATGCTTATAGGCTAGCAGCCTATATTTGACCCTTCCCGCACTGATGAAACCTTCAGGGTCATAAGGGACCCACCAAAAGCTTCTTTTGAGTTTGAGCTGTTGTCCTAGTATTTGATCAGCTTCTTGCCAACCATCTTTTTTGTTCATGACAAATGGGCCTAGGTGGTCCCTGAACTTTAGGTTGGCTTTCTGCTTGGCACTGTGAAAGTGTGTCAGATCAGAGTTTATAAGCTGTTTGTAGTACTCCAGGGCAAATAGCCTCATAGGCACATATTTTGGGAGCCTGTAGGGACAGAGCTCACAACCATAAATTCTGATGACAGTGTGATTTTGGTATAAGTACCAATCACAAATTTTGTAACTCCTGGATAGCTACAAGATTTTCTGCATATCCTTGGACAATCTGATAGGAGGGGTCCTCTTTAAGAGGCATGTGATTGTATACACAAACTGATCAATGAATTCACAGTATGAGTAGGGGGAACTCTGGACTTGGTGGAAGACTGAAGACCAGAAGATCACAGACCTCCTCTCACCCTGTGAGTCTAGCATCTTGATTGAACACTGGAAGCAATCTGTTTGGTAGTACAAGAATAGGTGATAGATATATGAGGAATATTTGAATATTGCCTCCCTCTTCAGTCTTGTCAATTGATCATGTATCTTATTGGCAATGTATTTGGCATAATTGTATTTCATAGTAGGGGGCTTCACAAGGCTATATGATGAGAGCATTACCAGCACAGTTAGATCAACATGCTTATTTGTAGTGAACCCCAGCACAGAGGTTAGCATGTCTACCAGCAGCTTGCCAACCTCATTGAAATCTGCATAGGAGAAAGGAGGTGGCCCAGAAGGTTGGCAGTCTGCCTTCATGAATTTCCTGGCTATTGCAGCAATGTCTGTGCTAGAGAGTTTGGAGCCCTCATCTAGCAAGCAGTTCATGGAGAAGGGGTATAGCAGCTGGGTCTGCTTGTAGTTCAGCATCTGGTTGATGGAATCTGGAGTTGTATAAAAGAGGATGCTCCGAGATGGAGACTTCACAGCCCTGAGTTTCTGGTCATAGTTTTCTGCACAGAGGTGGATGACTTCAGGGAAAATGTTCACAAAAGGCAGGAAGTAGGTAGACAGATTGGATTCCTAGATGACATACAGTTCACTGTTGTCCAAGTGACTGTTTCTTAGTTGGCAATATTTTTGCAAGTGGCTTCTCTCTGCCACAAAGTATGTGATGAGGGCATCACTGTCCACCAGTGGCATAGCTTCTAGTTCTCTGTTAGGTGGATTTATAGGCACTACATCCAGAGCAGCTGGAGTGGCCATTGTCTTGTTTTAGCTGGATGCTTACTGTATTTCAGGTTTCATGTGAATGCTGAGGAAATGGCTTACTGATCTCTGTTTGCAGTGAGTAGTTTGGCAGTGCAACGAGGCTGTTACAGGCTTAATCAATCTGTGAGGCACTCTGTTTTGAAGAACTAGAGTGTGTTTGAGCTGGCTAGCTGGTTACTTGCAGAGAATTCCTTTAGCAGGGGTTAGGGAACTGTTAATTCAGTCTTCTAGCCGGTAGCTCGGCTTCTTTAAATGCTCTTTGTGGAAAAATGGTGAATTTCACAGAGGGTCACGGGTTTCTTCGAGATTTTCGTCGCGCAGGGGTTTCAGTGGCTTTTTAAGTAGATTTCATTGGTGAATTTAACAATGTGGGTCTTTTGATTGAGTTCTTTATGCAGGAAAGTAGGATCACAAAGGAGAACACTGGATAAAAGAGGATGCCTGCGGAAAATACCTGGTTTTA
The DNA here is from genome assembly GCA_000404065.3 of Pinus taeda. Lineage (NCBI taxonomy): Eukaryota > Viridiplantae > Streptophyta > Pinopsida > Pinales > Pinaceae > Pinus > Pinus taeda. The sequence goes on from APFE030199735.1 coordinate 24,156, forward strand.
ATGGCGTGGGAGGTGTTTGCACCGGTCGAATTGGAGGAATTGCAGGTACTTGGGTTGATATTGGAGGCGGCAGCAACTTTGGCGGGTAGCTTTTGATTTTTGACTGTTGTAGGTTGAATCGCATGCAGAGGAGCTCCGGAAGTCGTAGAAAACAATGCGAAATAGCAGTTAATTGACGCCTTTTTATGAATTTTTGGCATATTGGCGCCTTTTTGTGATGACATCATGCTGACGTCATCATGGGCCCGGGTACGGATGGGTGACGTGGCAGCTGACGTGGTTGCCCAGGTGGCAGTGACATAGTGGCAGGGTGGACAGGGTGACACGGTGGCCGGGGGCGACGTGGAGGCTTGGTGGCAGCAAGGTGGGGTGACGTCAGCACGGGGGGAAGGTGGTAAGCGGTCTCCCCGGAGGGGCCTAGGGCGGTAAGCGGATTGGAGGGGAGGGGGGGCAGCGAACACCGTGGGCGCCTGACGTGTGGCGGGGGTACAGCGGCAATATCGCCCATCCCCCGGACGCAAAAGGTCGGGCAGGTTCGTTGCAAGATCGACTGCCCACCGTTTGATGGGTAGGGCGGAAGATCGTGCGGTGGGCGGCAATCGCGAGGTAACGGCGTGTTAAATGCAGTGGGGACCCACCCCAATAAATTAATTAATTTAATTAAAATCGGGCGCGGGGGGGTAGGAACTTTAGGTTTTGTGTTTTTTCGTTTATTAATGTTTTAATAATAATAAAAAGACATTACAAACACAATTTAGAGAGCGGAAAGGGGTAAAGGGTTCTAGCAAGGGCGGGGATTTTGATTTTTTGACTTTTAACCATAGTTTTTTGCCAAACCCCATAGTTTTAGGATGCTTGAGGGTTAATACTAACCCTTGATGTGTTAATATTTCCCAAGGAAGGGATATATAGCTATAGTGCTAGGGGGGGGTATTTATAGATATTTTTTGGGAGATTTTCATAGATTCTAATAGAACTAGGAAAAAAGGGGAGAGTTAGGGAGCTACATAATACATTAGTGGTTAACATGATTTTGTGAGGTGAATGAAGGGGTAAAGCTAAGTTCTAATAGGTAAAACTTAACTTAGGATTTTCGTGGACAGGAAATTTGAGACATTGTAGGAAGTTTTCCTTGATATTGACTTTTTTATATCGACCACATAGAGAAAGTAACTTTTTGGCACATATTCAATACACTCAAAGATGCAAGGCACACTCTCAAGCCATATTCGCATTAATGTAGAAACTACCCCATATAGAAAGTAACCTTTTGGCACATATTCAACACACTCAAGGATGGCCAGACACACTCTCAAGGCCTCAAGCCATATTCTCATTAATGTAGAAACTATGGTTTATGGATACACTCAAATTGGTTAGAGTTAAGGATACTACTTCATGAGTTTGTCGATTTTTATTTTTTTTGTCAAAATTATCTTTATTTGAATTCATATATTCCTTTGGATTCTATTTTTAATCCTTTATGATCATATAAGTTTTATTATTTTCAAATAAATTAAACTTAATTTTTCTCTTATTAAAATATTATATTGTTTATATATGAGATTTTTTTAATTTCTTATGTTTTTATTTACATTATACATATATATACATATATTGTGAATATAATTGTATGAAAATATAATTCTTCTAAATTTTTAATAATTTTCACACTAGTTGATTTCAAAAAATTTAATGGAGAAAAAATAATTAGTTATTTTAATAATTTATATTTTTAAAGTTTTCTTTTGTGGCTAGTTTGTTTATGACTTGCAAGAGTATCTCTTGGCTAAAAGACCATGCCTTAGAGTTATCTATGTCATCAAAATTATCCAACTATTCCACTAGACTAGGTCCACAACAACCCTTGGCATGGATACATTTTTGCATACCTTGACACAAGGAGTATATTAAGAGAACACATATTTGTAGATTGTTCCATAAAATGAATGAGAAGAACTAGTGGACTTTTCAAACTCTCCTTTGGTGGGATTGTGTATTTTTCTTTGTGAATTATCAACCATTTTGGTAAGTCTTATTTATTGGATATTTTCATTATTTAGATAAGAATTTGAACATAGAGAACACTCAGAACCATAGGTCCAAATCTATATCATATAATTGGTAAGCACCACAGCATATTTAATACGGAAAAGAAATGAGATAATTCAAACCCAAAATTCTTCAGTTATACAGGAGCATTAGAGCTTCCAAGTCATCAAGATTTTTGGAGATAAAACTCCAAATGAGGTTTCAATTTTGTAAAGGAATTGTAATTCATTAATTGTAAATATTCCTCGTTGTTTTAATTACTATAATGTAAAGGAATTGTAATTCCTTAATAGTAAATATTATTAGTTCTTTTAATTACTATAGTATGGTTTAAGAAAAAAGATATGGATAGGAAATATTTTGTCCTTAAGGGAAAATCTAATTTACCTTGAAAGCATGAGAACTTTATGGAATAAATCATGAGAGGTTTAGGGAATTAATGAGTGATTTCATGGACCTAGAAAAATATTTTTTTATTCTAAATTTGTATTTAACAATTGCAATCCTATGAGCAAATCTAATGACCAAATAAATGTATAGTCAGGCTCATACAGATAAACAAATGGTTTTGAGTATTTTTGTATGTACAAGTTTTGTTAATGAAATTAATTTTTCATATCTTCTATCTACAAAATGTCCATGTGCACGATATTTGAAGAATTTTTAAAATTTGGAATGGGTAGAATTATGTGCTTATGTGTGTGAATTGGGTAGGGAAATCTTAATGATGATTTAGTGAAATTAAATTTACTGCATGTATCAAATGGTAGAGGGTGATAGTATTCTATGAAGAATAATTATTCAGTGTGCTTATTGCAAAGAAAGATAATGGGTTCTCATGAATTATATTTTGATATTGAATGTGCATAGCGAATGCTTCAGGAAATATTGTGAAATTAATGAAAATGCATAGATGGGTATGGAGTGGATTCATGATATTGGTGCCAGTTTGATTTTGGTATCATCATTCACAATCAATACAATTTCCAAAAGGTCAAAATTGAGGTACATCCTAAGAACAACAAATAAAGGGTTTTGTCATAAAAAAGGGTTGAATCACCAAAAACATGCGCCGAAAACACAAAGAAACTAAAAGATTCTAAGGCCAAAAAAAAGATTATTAGATCCCCAAAGATTATATTCAAATGATGGACTCCAATTCAAATAGTTGATTACCAAAAGGTTCATTTTCACTGTCAATAATGTTATCATTGTGGAAATATCTAGTCTAACACTCTCTTCCACCCCATTGAAGTATATCAAGATGTGGAAAGTGTTACCTATGACTTAGTTGAACCTGACAAAAATCCTCTTTTCCAACTTTTCTAAAACCCAAAATAAATAGTACCATCACGTTAGGTCACCGAGAACTTTCTCGCAATATAAATTTTATCTCAATCCAACACCTATATTAAACTTTATACCCTTTTAAATTATGTCCAATTATAACTCTTTCCACATCTGGAGGATACTTCCCTGTGGCACCCATGTGGATCGGCCACATCACCCAAGATAGTCCATGTCACTCATAGATCCATTATGGAACCTATGTTTTTGTGGTTTTTCCTTTGTGGCACTTGCTAATAATATTAATTCATGGGTCCCATTGGGTTCAACCCCTTCATGCAATACAAAACTTTCATGATATATTCAACTATGGGGGAAATATAAGTGCATCAAAATTTTCACTTTGGTATACGAGCCTAGACCCCCATAACTTTAAACCACCACAACTCCAAAGGATATCCAGTCTCATGTAATTATTCCACAATGTTGAGCTCCACCCCAAATATATTGTGGTTCTTCCAAAATCTAGTTCAATACATATCAATACTTGCAAAAGTAATCACCTAAACGGGGCCAACCTTGAATACTCTACACTAATAATCCAACCTTGTACAAATAATCATGTAAACGAGGCCCATCCCAGATACTCTACACCACTAATTTGACCTTTAAAAATAATCACCCAAGAGGGGCCTACCTTGGATAATTGTACACTCCATGGGGAAATTTACCCTTCTCAAACAATGCAAATGTACTAGCTATCCAGATGCCCAAAGATCTAGATATATTTTCTTGTCAAATAGATATCCAACTCTTTGCCAACTTCCATGGTTTCACAAGTTTCTCACCATGCCCTCATTCCGAGGACGTCCTGGATACATTTTCTAGACATGAGTGTATTTTCCCATTTGGTGTATCTAGATATAGTAGCTAGACTCAAGTGTATCTATCCATTATTTATATCCAGACATGTTGAATGAAAAAGGTCTAAAAAACATATTCGACCCCGATACATTATCCTTCCAAAAGCCATACCCCTCGATACAAAATTTAACTTCCAAAAAACTTATACTTACAAAATTTGATAACCTCAAGGAACTTAACCAAGGTTTTCCTTGAAGCCTAACTTTGCTCATACCACCATTTTCACGAGAGCAATAACTTATTCTCCCACTGAACATTTTAGTAATTATACATAACCATAATATGATCAACTAAACTATCAAAATGTGTACTATTAGGACAAAAAACAAGTTAAGCCATAGCCACCACTACATTGTAAACACAAACAAAACAACATAATATTACACCACATGATAACTCCCAAACAAAAACTTTCAAATCTATTGATATACCATACATTGCACCAAACATTTTCCTTTAATAGGAAAGATAGTAAAAGGTCCTAATCAATCACAGGTCAAACATATTCACATCATAATAGACAACAAAATTTCACCGATTGCAATAGTCAACTAAGAGACTTCAATCATCTGTGTACCTGATTACTTCCTCCTCTAGAGAGGGAGGTTGTAACCTTCAACAATGCAATGAACCATTATATTCACAACATGTTAGATTATAGGAATCACATACCATAATAGGTTGGCTAAAGAATGACGTAGGAGCATCAAAACAACATTTTTCTAGACTAAGAGGGGTCACAAAAGTTTCCTCATAAATAAATTACATTTTGGTAGGTTGTGAATTTGCAATGTGTCTAACTATAATTATATTAAGTTGATAATTTTTTCGTGATTGGACAAGTGGTCGTTTTTTAATTTAATAGGTGTAGGAGTAGGTATCTAGTAATTTTAGGCTCTCGATAGATGTATGAATTCTAATGTTTCTGTTGGTATACTTTTTCCATCTAGTTTTTGTATATGAAAGTGTGTGTGTAATATGGTAGGAAGAGAGGTCTCCTAAAATTTGAGGGTTAATGAATTTGGGGAGGAAGAATCTCTCAAGTGCATTTTGAAAGAGAATATGGAAGAAGTTCTTTAAGTCCTTGGGTATATACCTTTCAGTTAAAGAATGAATATGGTGTTTTAAATGTCTATGTGTATCAGTGGGAATCTTTCTCTGTGTAGGGTCTTTGTAGGGAAAAAATTATTTGCTTGTTTAGTTAATAATTAGCAATGAAACCCTATGAGGGACCCAAAAAATTAGTATGATAAAGAACCAAAATTGAATGAGTGGATATGTATGCATATTTTTTAGTCTTCACTTTTGATTTATGTCTTATTATGAAGTGACTGGTCATGCGTATGGTGCCTTCTATCTCGTCCAAATTTCTTTTTTATTTTATTGATGTAGGAGTGTTGCTAATTCCATAAAAGGAACATTACCCAAGTTATTGGAATTGTACGATGCTATGTGTGTATTGGTGGTTCAAACTTTAAGTAGATCATGAGTATGTGATTACTAAAAGGGAGCACAGTGACCAACAAGGAATAAATTAAGAAGGGATGGACCAAAGGGGGATTGTTGAGAGATTTCCCCATTGATAAATGTGTATCAGAGTGTGTTTGGAGTTGTCGTTGATTTAACAAGGTATGAGAATCTCGAGGGTCGAATTATGATGGCACATGTAGTCAAGGTGAGCGGTCCAATCATGTATAGAAAAAGCTTTGGGTGATACCCGATTTGTAAAATGATTTAAGACTCTAGTTAGAGTCACCATTGGAACCAGACATGCACACATTTAACAAAGTGAATGGTGAGTTATCTCAAGGGAAAAAGACTCAAATTAATCCATTACAAATCATCCTCACTACTACGAGTTTTGTTGACTCATTGATGCATTTTGGCTCAAAGTATTGAAGCCAACATTCGATCAAGTCAACATAGTCACTACGCAAAGGGTTTGGGCTTGGATTGATGATTAACGCATTTTCAAATAGGTCTAACCATTGGTTTAAGTCAGCCAACCCATCATGTTTGGTCAAGGTGGAGCCAGCTATAGTAGGGCTTCATGGATTCGTTGACATGCGAGGAACACTTAAGGAGAAGGAAGGCTCTGACCTTCGACTTCATTGTCAGATCCAACCTCCATTTGGCTTCAATAGGAACCTACTATATTGAAACATATGAAAAGCCTCTAGTTTGTTCTTTTTAGTTTGGTCAATTGACAAGAAAAGAGGAGGATAATTGATAAATTGGGACTAGAGTGAATGTCGAAGAGAGTTCAATTTGATAAAGGATCCTGCTATAGAAATTTCTACAAATCTAGCTCTGATATGATCTAGAAATTATGATGTAGATTTGCAACTTCTCATGAAGTTTTAATCAAAATAATAAGACACAAACCTACTCTACTTCTTTGTAGACATTAATTCACATTCTAGAACAAAAATATTAGACATGCAATAAGAAATCACACTCATGCAAAAAGTATTTTTCCTGGGGAAAGAAAACTTCTAAAAAACCCCAATTCCTGCTTGCATTAATCTGATGAATAGAAATGTATTACAATTTCTTTTCTCAATTGAGAACAACTAACAATTGCATAAGTTATCTCTCTTCTCACTGAGAAATTCTGAACCAGACTTAGTCAATTTCTTTCTCTGCTTGAGCCCCTATTTTCTTGCATTGTTCCTTGAAGAATTAGGCCCCTATTAAACAGGAAATTCCTCTAATTCATTGCGCAATTCCCAAGTACGGTCAACCTGACCTCATGCAACATTGGTACACTCAACTAGTTTACAACTACTGGTTAACCGTTGTGGAAACTCCACCACAACTGGGCAACTCAAGTTTTTTGCACGTATATGCTAATTATTAGTTGATTGATCAGTTAAATAGATGATCTATGAGTTAAATTGATGTCCCACTACTTAAATGACCACAAAGTTGTTCTATTAACATTTAGAACTAGTTTAACTGATTACAACTAAACTTAACTCAACTAAACTTTAGGAATCACTACATACAGCTAAACTTCATTCCCTTAACTTATATTAACTAAGATAGACTACTATTTTTTAGGAACCAACACAAGCAAGCTAAACTTAAACTCATTAACTCAAATTATGTGTTCTTAACTGAGTGAAATGATCCATGCCACCTCAGTTAACTCCACCAAGTTGGTTTTTGACGTGGAATTTTTAATTTCCTCAATTTTAACTGAGGTAAAATCAATATTGCAACTTTCTTGCTACATTTTCAACACTCCCTCTCAGCAAGAAAGGGATTATTAGGCACCCCTATCTTGCACCTATGTAATGTAATTCATGAAACACCTCTCACTCTTTTTGTTGCTACTACAACATCTGGAACTAAGAAGCAAACAAAAAAAAATTGAATGAGCTATGTTTGCAATTTTTTACAGGAAAAATTGTGTTGGTGCTGACTCTACTAGTGAGCCTCCTGCTTAGTTATCAACAATCCTTTTCACTCCTCGGTCTCTAAATGGTAATGATCCTCCTACTACTAAATATTGTGGGGCCCTGTAGAAAGGTAATGGTCCATAAGGAGAACACCTCAATGGAAATTGCCCAAATTTTTGCAACTATAGTACTAAGGATATACCTCACCCCACCTCACTCCTAGAGGTATAGTTGCATGCATGGATAAATTTGATCTACGTGTATTATCGTTGCTACTGCTCTACTACTACTTATGTAATGTTGCAATACCTATTTCAATAAAGATTCTCATCTCCGTATATCATGAAGTACTATCTTCCATAGGGTTGCTCCCTCCGAAACTAGACTCCTTCTCAGTTTCGATCTCCCTATGGGAAATTGTGTTTCTCCTCAATCTACCAATATCAATTATCACAACTCATTTTTGTGTCACTAAACATTGGATCATTTTTCTACCCATTAGCATCCTTATAGATCCAGTAAGAAGTCTGCACATAAGGTTTTGTGGATTTTCCTTGAACTAGGGCTCAATGACTCTGCATAGTAACAATGCATTAGTTCTTCAATGATCAATGTACATGTGGAATTCAATGATTGGTTTGTAATGTGAATCAAACTCTAATGCCATGTAGAAATTTCTACAAATCTATGTTTGATACCATGTAGAAATTATGATGTACTTTTGGAACTACTCATGAATTTTTAATCAAAACCATAAGACACAAAACTACTTTATTACATCACGGACATTAATTCTAAATTTAGAACAAAAATATTAGACATACAATAAGAAATCACACACATGAAAATATTATCTTTCCAGGGGAAAGAAAACTGCTAAAAAACTCCAATGTTTATTTGCATTAATCTGATGAATATAGATGTATTACAATTGCTTTGCTCAACTGAGCACAACCTACAAGTCCATAAGCTATCTCTCTTCTCATTGAGAAGCTCTTACCAAGACTTGGTCAATTTCTAACTCTGCTTGAGCCCCTATTTTCTTGCACTGTTCCTTTAGGAATTAGGCCCCTATTAAATAGGAATTTCCTCTAATTCATTGTGCAATTCCAAATCATGGTCCACTTGACCTCGTGCAACATCTGTACACTTAACTAGTTTACAAATCCTCATTAACTTCCTTGGAAACTCCAACACAATTGGGAAAATTGAATTCTTTGAACGCATGAGATAATTATTAGTTGATTTATTATTTAACTAGATTATCTCTAAGTTAAACTAATGTCTCATTACTTTACTGACCACCAACTAGTTCTATTAATAGTTAGAACTAGTTTAACTGATTACAACTAAAATTAACTCAACCTAGTCTCCTAAAATTTAGGAATCACTACATAGAACTAAAATTTGTGCCCTTAACTTGAATTAAATAAGCTAGACTCTTATTGATTCCTCTTCATGCTCTTAACTCGAATTAACTAAGCTAGAATCCTATTGATTCCTCTTCATGCCCTTAACTTGAATTAACAATACTAGACTCCTATTTTTAGGAATCAACAAAAACAAACTAAACTTGAAATAATTAACTCGAATTATTGTTCTTACTTAAGTGACAAGAGCCATGTAACCTCATTTTATGCCACCAAGTTGTCTACTGATGTGGACTTTTGAATTTCCTCAATTTTAATTAAGGAAAAATCAAAATTAAGACTTTCTTGCTGCATTCTCAGCACCTACTGATATAGATATGGGAAATTGCATAGATATAAAGGAAGGATTGAGGCAATCAAAATCATTCAAGTTTGTAAGGATAGGTTTCAATTTATGCGACTAAAAAGAAAGGTCTTCATTGTTGGGAGACAAGTGGATATCGCTCCAAAAAAATGAATTATTGAGGAGGTTTAAAAAAGGGACATGTGGATATGAGAAGAACCAAAATAATTGATTTTTATAATTGAGGTCCTAAAATAAATAAGGTCCTGGAACATATTCGACAAGCCAGAGGAGGTGCCTACTAGCAATTGGTATGAAATCATTGTGAACAATGATTTGCATAAGACAGGGGAATAAAAAATCTCGACAACAACTCAAAAAGTAAAAACAAAATGTTGGTTTATAACTAATGACATTGTATTTTATCAAATAAGGGGACAACAATTGGCTAAGATAACGTTGTAGCGACTGCAACACCCTCCAAAATTTTGGCATGCTTCCAATTTAGAAGCTTCCCCTAGGTTTTTACTTGATGTTTTCAAGCACTCAAGCTCACCTCGTGAGCTCGTGTTGAGTCTTTCCACCCTCCTTGATTGACCATTCAAAGGACAAGCTTTTGTATGTTGGTCACAATGTCACGCTTGAAACGATGTTCTGGTCATGCAAAAGGTCCTTGCTTCGTATGTACATGTTGTATTCACTATGTAAACATTTGTCACACTCACACACGAAGTTGTATGCACTGTCGCGTAAGCGTTGTCATGGTCGTTCAACAATCTATCATAAGCGTCACGCTTGTCACTCGCACCGTTGGTTAGTCACACTATGTATGTGTTGTCTTGATGGTTTGAGGTGTCTTTTCCTCAAGTCATGTTGAGTGTGTGTTCACAATGTCACATATGCACAAATTCACTCACTCACACACTTACCATTTTTGTTGAAGTTTTGACAACCGAACCATCTTCAAGCAGTTGGACCCTCGCTGAGCTACATTGCTTTGTTTCAACACTTAGTGAACATGTATTGCTATTAGAATTGTGCAGATCTTGAGGTTTTCCTACAGGCACCCTGCACTATGCAATCCTGGCATTGGCCAACCCGAATGTCACCAAATCAACACAAAAATTTCTCAGCAAGGCATCTCTATCTGCGCTACCTATAAGCGAAACAAAAAACCCTCCAGCTAGTCAACCGAAGAGTTTGACTAGGCAATGACCCTGGGACTCACTCCCCCCCAAAAAATTGTGCAAAAGATATAGACCTTGCCCGATCCACTGACTAAAAAATTGGCACTGACATGTCAGACAAACACCTTATGTCCATCATTGCTTCCCTAAAAAAATGCGCAGTTTTTCTAGCCAACCACCCAGTGAGTCAGCCTCCTACTCACTCGAGAAACGACAATGGGTAGTCAACCAATAGCCCAACGTCCTGCTTAGCTCAAAAATTATGATGGGATGTCTAGTAGCCCAACATCCCCCTCATCTCAAAAACTGTGACGGGATGTTAAGCAGGCCAGCATCCCGTTTAGCTCAAAAACTGCGATGGGGTGTCCATCAAGCCAGCCTCCCAGCAATTGCATAGTTTTCACAAACAATGCTCCTGCAGCCCGCTAGCAGCTCCCCTGAAAAAATGCACATTTTTTCTCGGAAAGCCTCTTGTAGCTCGCTACCAACTCCTCGGAGGAATTGCGCAATTTTTTCTGCCAAGCCCCTTTGCTACTTGCACTGCTTCCTCCAAAAAATTGTGCAAATCTACCCACCAGCCAAGCCAGATCCTGGAGACAATCACTTCTGATCTGGATTTCCCATCTCAGTCTCCTAGAGATTTCTACACAATTTTCACAAGTAGTGCCCGGAACCTGCATCCCAACTTGAAATATGCCTTTTGTAGTTTTGTAGCCTTGTCCTCTCTCTCGGTCACCAGCATCCAGAAGCGAATGAAAATGAATCATGGTAGACTAGGAGGTTTATGGATTTGATGTCGTCTCGCCATGAATAATTGCAAATACTGGTACATGGATAACACATGACGTGATGACGGAGGAGATGAAAAAGGAGTGCACATGCAAAGATATTTTCTCACGAATAGATGATGCACATGAGGATATTTTCTCATGAACGGGCGATTCACGCGAGGAGATTTTATCGTGAATGAACGATACATGCGAGGATATTTGTTTGCGAACACGCGATGCATGCATTAAGATTTTTGCTTGAATAGATTAACATGCAAGGAGATTTTTTCACGAATGGATGAACATGCGAGGAGATTTCTTCGCGAACAGACGAATGCGTAAAGCATGCCAGAGTACAAGCAAAGTAGTGACATGCAAATGCAACATCAAGCAAACACAAAGACCATTGAAGACTCCACACAACTTGCCATGCAGACCTAAAGCTATGATACACTAAGAGGACATCCATCACTCATCATCATTGCAACTCGACATGGACACCACTAGCAGCATGAACATACCAGTACTGTTGTGTCAAGTCATGTCATGAGTCATGATGTCCACATCAATACTTTGGGGCATACTATTTTAAATCAATGTAATGTAACATGGAATTCCTCTTCCAATGAGTGGCAACACTTGTTAGATGTATAATTTAATTCCTCATCCAAGGAGTACCCATGTTGCATACATTTGATGGATCCTTCTACACAAAAAATAATAAATACCTGAAAACGTGATTGCAATCATGTTTTTTTCATGTAGAAGGGTCCATCAAAATTATGCAACATGGGTACTCCTTGGATGAGGAATTAAATTTTTCATCCAATGAGTACTCTCGCTCCAAATTTGAGTAAAAAAATAGGGAGATAAGTTGAAAATATGAGTTGAAAAAGTAGTTTTATTATTTTATTATTTTTTAATCCTTTTACTTTTTTACTCCAAAAATTGTGAATCATCCCCCATGGTTGACATCATAATCTTGCATCCTATTGGTCTTTGTAAAGTTTATTTTGGTTGTACAATTTTCTTAGGAGGCCCATTTTAGACCTCAAAATTCCCCTAATGAAGGAAAGTTTTGTGGGAATGTGCAACACCTTTTTTGGGACTCGGAATGGTTCACATACTAAAGACATTTGACCAAAAGGTTAAAATTTTCCACCTGGTGAGTTTGATGCGGGAGCATAAACCCCGCACTTTTCCAGACAATGTACGATCATGAAATTTTCTTCATACCTGTTTTTTACATGCTACATGCTATGAATTTTCCGTCTAATTGTAATTATGTTGAGGTGTTAGTTTGTTCAGGTGACTATAAAAGTGAGCCTTTGACAAGTGTAGGAGTAGGTATCTGGTAGTTTTAGGCTCTAGAAAAATGTCCCAATTATAATCCTTCTACTGGGATGTTTTTCTAGCAAGGTTTTAGTAAATTAAAATGTGTGTGTGAGAGGTTAGGCAAAGAGGTCTCCTGGAATTTGAGGCTTAATGAATTTGGGTAGGGAGAAGCTGTCAAGTGCATTTCGTGAGAGAATATATAAGGAGTTCTATAATTCCTTATGTATATATTGTTAAGTTAAAGAATGAATATTGTGTCTTAAATCTCTCCATGTAACAATGCGAATCTCTCTCAGTGTAGGGTCTCTATAGGGCACAATTTATTTATTTATTTGGTTAATAATTAGCAACGAAACCTTGTGAGTGTCCCAAAATTTTCATATTATAAGAAACCAAAAATGAATGAGGGAATGTGTGTGTATATGATTTAGTCTTCTCTTTTTATTTTTTTCTTAATATGAAGTAATTGGTCATCTTTACGGTGCCTTCTATTTCGTCCAAATGTATCTACAATTTCATTACTGAAGGAGCAATGGTAATTCGATAAAGGAAAAAATCCCAAGTTGTTGGAATGGTACACTGCTATGCGTGCATCATTGTTTCAAACTTGAAGCACAACGTGAGTATGTGATTAGAAAAAGCGAGCATGGTGACTAGCAAGGAATAAATTAAGAAAGGGTGGACCAAAGGAGGATTGTTGAGAGCTTCCCCATTGATAAATGTGTAACAGAGTGTGTTTGGAACTCTTGTTGATTTAGCAAGGTACAAGAGTCCCAAGGATCGAATTATGGTGACACCTACAACTAAGGTGAGGGATTAAATGATGGATAAAAAAATCATTCGGTGACACCTAATTTGTAGAAGGATTGAGGATTCCAGTTATAGTCACCATTGGAATTGGACTTATGGATATTTAATGAAGTTAATGGTGAATTATCTCAATGGAAGCATGCTTGAATTAAGCCATTAAAAAACATCCTAATTCTTGTAAGTTTTGTGGGCTTGTTGACGCATTTTGGCTCAAAGTGTTGAAGCCAACCTCCGTTCAAGTCAATGTAGTGGGTACTCAAAGGATTCGAGCTTAATTTGTTGATTAATGAATTTCCAAAGAGGTCCAACCCTGGGTTTAAGTCAACCAACACGTCACATTTGGTCAAGGTGGAGTCAGCCATAGTTGGGCTTGGTGGAGTCATAGGTGCACAATGAACCCTTAAGGAGAAGGAATGGTC
>APFE030199737.1:4064-27423 GCA_000404065.3 Pinus taeda
TCATTTGTATCATCCAAGAATTGTTCATCTATGTAATGTAAAGGAGGTTGCCCCCTCGAAGAGGCTAAATTCTAAGGCGTTGATCTATCTTTTCTATCTTTTCTTGAGCTGGTTCATAACAGTGCCCATAGAGATGGCCATAGAGACAGGTACAGAAGTAACACCATCAACCACCATGGGTGCACCCTTAAAATGACAACTGTTGAACAAATGGGCGAAGCCGCGGAAGAAGGCCGTGTCTAAATGGGATGGAGAACTGACCACCTTGACTAAGGGCGACGTAGGTGACATAGGGGACACAGTTCACGAAGTCACTTGGGATGCAATTGACGAGGCCATGTCAGAGCAATAGATTATGTTGGGGGAGCTTCGCGCATGGCTGTAGGAACTTGGAATACGGGCAGTACAGACTGGAACCATCGTTACTCATGAGGTTAAGGGTATGTTAGCCATTGAGCAGCTACTGAAGGCCCAAATGGCTCATACTATCGTGATTCCTGTAGGAGCATTGATAACAGAAAATGTGGAGGACAGAGCTATGGTCGGACGGCTCATGGGGCTGGGCCTAAATTTGGCTGCTCTCCCACGCGAAAATTTGTACAAGCTGCAGGATAGTGCCACAATGGAGCTCCACACAATGGAAGGATGCGCGGAACAGGTACTTAGCGAACAGAGAATTAATATCGAATAGTTGAGCCTCCAGTGGGATGAAGTTGTCACCTAGACTCAATAATTGGAGCAACTTGTAGGGGAAGCATGTTTGCGTGCCCCTGAGCTGGAGATTGTGGCCGACTTACCTGCTGGCATATGAATCCACAAGCTGGCTAGTGGGTTCCTGTATGCAAAGGAGGAGGCCGCGAGGATTCAGTTAGAGCTCAGTTTGCAGATCATAGAGCTGAAATTGCAGGTACAACCTTCGACACCACTAGAGGTCACCGAGCAGTGCAAAAGCATCATTAACTCCGCACGGGAAACGATCACACATTCTTTGAAGGAATGCACCGACTTGTTGACTCAGTCACTTAGTACGCTCACTTCATTTCAGGAAGATCCAACCCTACAATGACTGGAAATAGAGGCAAGGGAGCTCCAGCAAGCTTATGATAATGCCAGAGGGACCACGCAGACAGTTGCTATTATGCAGCACTTGGCCAAGATGAGGGAGGCCTAGGCCCTAAAAATACAAGCTGATACTACCTGAAAAAAGGAAGCAGTGATTAAAGAATGACTCCAGCCATGGATTAATGAGGCATTCACAGTTTCCACCACCAGGAAGAATATGAACCTAGGGAAGAAGCTGAGATAGAGACTGATGTGTCGGCAGCACGCGTTGAGTAGGTATAGTAGATGGTGGAAGAGTTTGCTGCCAGTACAAGCGAAGCACAGAAGTTGCTAACCGACCTCTATGTGAAAAGTGTCAGACCAGCCGAGTGACTCAGGACGAGTCATGATGATTGTGTTGGGGGACTGTTGGGTATCAGAGGCCCCGTGTAACAGTTTTGGGGCTTAAAGCCCGCAATTTTTGGGAAAGGTATGGTAAAGGCTCCGTGAGATGCGCGGGGCGTGAATTGTAATGAGTCAAATCAAAGGGTTGTCTGCCCAAAGATAATGTAAAATAATTCGGCTTGCCCATGGCTCGTGGACCATGGAAATGCATAAATAGAGCAAGGCTCTAGAGTTAGGAGTCAATTTTGGGTATGTACTTTTGGATCTGGAATGTAATGGGTTTTTGAAGAAAGAAGTCTTGAAGTGTTTGTAAGTCCGAGTCGAGGGTGTTGGTGGGTAGATAGAGGCTTTGCAGCTGTGTGCGCAGAGCCCTGGTAGAGTCTGTAGATATGTGCGTGGACCCCTACAGCTAAGTGCGCAGGGCAGATTTGGTTGTATTAGCGAAAGAATTGATTAAAGATAATTTGGTTCTGAAATACTATGTGGAATCTGAATTATTGCGGATTTGATTAATTTATGGTTGATATATCTGTTTGATCTATGTGCTTATGTTTACATATTGAGTTTATGTAAATCTGTATCTTTTCTGGGTGCGCGAATTGGTTATCTCTAGTAAATGTTTGCTTAAATACCGTAAATAGTAGATTTGATCTGTAACAAACTCCGTAATCATAAATATTGAGGAATTGCCTTATTTCGGATCTATGCGGAAGCAGAGTGGCACAAGGCCACAGATCAGCACGCGGACCTTCCAGACCACATCAATACATCCCAAGGGTGTGGAAACCTAGTTCCAACACCCTCCCCTGCTACCTCGGGTGAGACCTCAGTCCGTGCTCCGTGGGTTGTTGCCGAAAGGGCCGGTAACTATGGGATTTGTTTGGCTAAATAACTCTTCTGAACCTATGTTAGGCCCATATAAGCGAAAAATAAATACCATGGAGTATCAAATTGAGAAATTCCTTAAAGAAAAAGAGAAATTTACTCAGTTATCTATACCTCCCATCATAGTTATTCCTATTACAGTGTCTATAAGAGTAGGGGAATCTACATCAACCATAACAAAATCTACATCAATAGCAAGGGATTTGAACAAACTTATATAGGAGCTGAATCACTAGAAACAAGAAAATGAAAGGATTCATAATAAATTTAAGAATTGGGAAGCTCAAAAGATAAATAATGATACTCTGTATGTTGA
The DNA here is from genome assembly GCA_000404065.3 of Pinus taeda. Lineage (NCBI taxonomy): Eukaryota > Viridiplantae > Streptophyta > Pinopsida > Pinales > Pinaceae > Pinus > Pinus taeda. The sequence continues at coordinate 6,712 of APFE030199737.1, forward strand.
AGAAATGCAGAGGACCAACAGGTTAAACAAAAGAATAGAAGAGTTGTAGAGTGAGTCATTGATGGCTCAAACCTTGGCCCAAGCCAAGGAAACCATTTTGGCAGATATTAGTTAGGCTGTAACTGAAGTATGGTCCTCCATTTAGATAATTTTTGAGCAAGAGGAAATCATAAACAAATTTCAAATAATTGTTGATGAAATGACGTAGCCTCTTAAAGACAAAATTATTGAAGCTACATACATGATCAGAGTTCTTAATTCAAAAACCAGGGCCGAGTTGGAGTAGATTGAGATTCTGGATAGAACAGAAACCATTTTGGAGATCAAGAAGGTTTTGCAGAAAAAGAAACTTATGACGTAGTTAGAGACTAAGTGCCAAACCTTGAAGATTTTTGTTCAAAGGTTTCATTTTAAGTTTAATTTACTTAATTAGAGAGGATTTCCAGGATTAGTGGCCCCAAATGGCAGGTTGATCAACTTAGAGGAATATTGTCAAAATCTTTATACTATAGAAACTGATCAAGCAAGTTTTGCAAGCATAAACGATCATATTACAGGAAAACAAATGTTAGAAGTTTTAGATTTTGACTTGACTATTAAACATATTTTTGTTAATAAGCTCACTTCTGAGAAATGCACCGAGGTTGATGAAGTTTATAGGGAATTGGTCAATCTTGCTATACCAAGTGAAGATCGACGGGATCAATTTTGTGAAGTTATCGATTAACTTTCATCAACAACTGAAGGATAGTTGGTCAACACTTTTTGGGGACCACATCATCAACAGATTCCTAAAGAATAGTGCCACCACTTAGCGGTTTTGAAATTCCTATAGTTTTGTACTATTTTTGTATTTTTGTTTTGAAAATATCTAGAAGAACTTTTTGTATAAATAACTCCTCCTTCGATTTATTAAGGGTTGAACCCTTGGATGAGCTTTGAGAACATAATTGTAACCGAGTTGGAGATTTACTTCAAGTTAATGAAAGGATTTTGAATTTTCCTTCTATAGTTTTGTCTCCTAGTAAGTTTTTCTTATGTGCTTATTTCATTATGTCTTTCTTCATATATTTAAGTCTTTATGCAGAGATCTGGGTAAGATCATACTGAGTATTAGTCAATCTTAAATCCCCTGTGAAGTTATCATAAGGAACTAGGGACTAGTTTGTAAGGCTATCTGTTTTTATAAACTCCTCTAGATCAATTAATTGTCACACAAATCTGCATTCGTTTAAATATAGTTTGTTTTGCAGGAAACATTGTTTTCCTGTATTATTTTATTATAACCAATCAAATATTTAGTCTGAATATTTAGAAAATTATATTTCATAAGAATTCTGCTATTCACCTATTTTAAATCAATTAACTATAGCTAGATAAATAGCAACCCTTTCATCCAACTTAGTAACTGTTAAGGCCTAAGCACCTGATTTCAATTATTCATAAAATTGGTCATCCAAAAACCTTAAAAACAAACAAAACATTTTAGATGCTCTGGCATGACTAAATGACCTAGAGTCATCTCAGAGGACAACATCAGACTGGCATCATTGTTGGGGAGTGAAAATTGAACTATTTTCCTTGGGACAATGATTAATACAGAAATTGTAAGTTAAAATAATTCACTAGGCGACTCCACTAGACCAAGTTGGCTCCTTCAAAACATGCCCGATCTCACTCTGACTCTCAAATTATATCTCATTTATCTGATCTAGAGATACTAGTGAGAGAGGATTCATTTAGAAGGAGATTTGAAGCTTCTTCTTCTTCTTCTGTACCATTACAACCTGAAGATATTTCAGATTTTGATCCCTTTAGCTCTATTCCATCCCAATTATATTTGGCTAATCTAACACCTAAGGTTTTAGAACTTTTATCTAAAGGAGTTGATCTACAGTCAACTTAGTCAAATCTTTGGAAATATTTTCAGATTCACCCAAGTCAAAGGAAGAACTAGACATACATTTACTGGAGCTAAACCAACTAATTTTATCTCTCCACTCATTATACATTTCCATCTACTTCTACCCAACCTAAAGAAGCCTTCTATGTATATTCAAACCCTTTGTTTGAAAGTAAATAATAGGTTGAAATAGAGGTTCAAAAGTTAGTAATTAAAACACCTTTGAAACATTATAGGGATCCTCCACTTTCCCATTATCCTCCTCCCACTTTTACACCTCCATCTTCACCCACTGCTTCACCATCTTCCTCTTCATCTTCCACTGCATCATCTCCTACCTCTTCTAGTGAATCATCTTCTTATTCATCCTCAAATATGGCCTTTCCACCTATTATTTAGGCTAGATATGTTGCCCTGCATCTTCCCAACCAGCTCAACAATTTTCCTAATGGGTATTTGAAACACCTGCCCAAGTTTAACGGGGAAACTAGTTTGTTATATAAGATCATCTAGCTACCTTTTTAGATTTTTCATATAATATGAACATAGAGCATGGGGATGTATATATGCAATTACTTGTTCAGTCTTTAGAGGGAAACGTTAGGATTTGGTTTAGACAACTAAGAGCTAATTCAATTCAATCTTGGAATGAATTAACTACCATATTCAAGAATCAGTGGGGTGTTAAAAAGGATCTAGTTTACTATCTTACTGCATTTGAAGAGCTTAAAGAAACCATGGAGAACAAGTGCCAGATTTCATTAAACGATTCAATAAAATTTACCACTAAATGCCTCTTGATTGTAAACCTCCAGTTACAGTAGCAAAAGTTAGGTTTTCCAAAGCCTTTGATGATGACTTTGTAGTCATGCTTAGGGAAAGGAGATCCCCTACCTTAAAGGACATACAAACTAACACTATAGAAGTTGAGGCTAATAGATCAGCTTCATCTAAACTCAAACACAAGGCTAAAAAGGATGAAAGAAAAATGAAATTTAAGGAAGAAGGATCTTCCTCAAAGACCAAAAGCGATGGTAAGAAAATATATGAGATAACATCATTACTTAAAAACCTTTCTAATAGTATTTCTAAGATTGAAACTCAGCCTAGAACGATACAAAAATTGTTGCTAGACCACAAACTCAGTTTAGAAGAGTCCCTAACACTGATCAACATATCCAAACCCCTCTGATGATTAATGACTAACAACCAGATGACATTGGACCTCTAATTTATGAAGATATAAATAATTTCAATTCTTCATCTATACATAATGCTATTGTTTCTCACCCTTTAAATCAGTATTCTCAAAATCAAGAAGACAGTCAAATTTCTAAATATCAGGCCTTCTTTCAATTCCTAATTGGAGAATTGAATAGAAGATACGATCTAAGACCTAGGTCAGGGCTCGGTAACCTCCAAAAAATCCCACTATAAATGAACCTTAGATCAAATTTTTTAAAACCCAGATCACAATCGTTCCACCATTAAATCAAATAGATGAAACAAGCCAAATTGATAAAATTGTTTTGACAACTCTTAATGTTGAAAGAGAACTGGAAAGAGTTAAAATACCAATTCCCCTTAGTTGAACTTTCAAATAACTCAGGGTATAAGAATCAAGTTTCTAAATGGATTTAGTCATCTAGTGTGGATGTTTAAGGGGATGTGATAATCCTACAGGATGAAAAACCCTCAATAGTTTCTGGTCCTAGATCTGACATGATAGATGAGAATGTACCACATTTTTATGTGACTCTAAAAATTCATGATTTCCTATTATATAATTGTATGTTCGATTCTAGGGCTTCCCATAATCTAATGCTTAACGTAATCATGTACCAGCTACAATTATAAGTCACTATAACTTACCATTATCTTTACACTTTTAACTCCAAGAAAGTACCTTGTCTTGGACTTATTAAATATCTGGTGGTTACCTTAGCTTAGATCCCTGTCAAAAGTGTGGTCTTAGACATAGTATTCATTGACATCCCTCCCAAATTTGGCATGTTGTTATCAAGACCTTGTTGTGTTAAATTAGGAGGAAGCCTACAAATGGATATGTCTTATGCCACTATACAGAGAAGTTGGATTTATGAATATTGTTTGTAAATCTCATCAAGCTAGGAATCATCCTATTTATGTCATTGACCAAGACTTTGGGTGTTTTGAATTGTTAGTTAATAATTCAAAAAATACTCAACTTACTATTGAGAACATTATTAATCAACCTAAAACCATTGAAACTAATATTTGGAAATTATACTTTGATGGTTCTTTCTCAAAGGAAGCAGTAGGAGCTAGAATTGTATTGATTTCACCAGATAAAGAAAATATTACCCAATCATAAAAACTTGAATTCGATGTTACTAATAATGTAGTAGAGTATGAAGATTTTCTGCTAGGATTGGAATTAGCAAGAAGTCTTAAGGTGTAGAATTTAAGTGTATACAATGTTTCTAAACTTATTGTCAAACATGTTAGGAATCAGTGTCAAACAAAGCACCCTAGATTAATATCTTATAGGAATGAGATTTGGGATTCAATTGAAAATTTCTTTTCAGCATTCAATATTACTGCTATTCCTAGAGATCAAAACATGCATGTAGATTCCTTGGTTGTTTCTGCAAGTTCCTTTAAAGTTCCTGATAAAATGCTTGTCTAGTATCAAATTCAAGTCAAGTATAGACCATCTATGCTTGAAAATCTTAAGCACTAGAAAATCTTTGATGATGAATAGAAGCTAAAATCCTTTTTGCAAGTCATTGATGAATTCTCAAACCTGCAAGTTGAGGAAGAACAACTTGATAATCTTCAAGTTCACAACAAAAATCAAACACCACAATTTGACTCTAAGATTTTTTTTATCATAGCATTATCCAACTATCTAACATTTTTATTCCAAAAGGGTTAATCCCTATTGAGAAGCTTTTTGATCATAATGATGTCCCAAAAATCCACTATTTGATTCACATGAAGAAAATACTGAAAATTATAACATTGGAAGTTCTGAAGAGATTAGGAATGTCAAAATTTATGCATCCCTATAAATGGAAGCCAAAGACAAATATTTATCCCTCCTTAAAGCTTACAAAGATGTTTTTACTTGGTCTTATAATGAATTGAAAACATATGATACATCTATTATTGAACATAAAATTCCATTAAAACGAGAGGAAAAACCTTTCAAACAAAAATTGAGGAGAATTAATCTTGTTCTTCTTCCTGTTATTGAAAAAGAACTTAAGAAGTTACTGGATGCTAAAATAATACTTCCATTGAGATATTCTGATTGGGTAGCCAATCCAGTTCGAGTGAGAAAAAAGAATAGTGAAATTAGACTATGTGTGGATTTTAGGAATTTGAATAAATCTTCCCTGAAAGATAATTATCCATTACCTAAGATGGATCAATTACTTCAGAAAGTTTCAGGAGCCCATAGAATTTCCATGTTAGATGGTTTTTCTAGGTATAATCAGATTATGGTTAGTCCAGAGGATAGAGAAAAAATTGCATTCACAACTCCTTGGGGCACATTCATGTATGCCCCGATGCCTTTTAGGTTAACTAACGATGGAGCTACATTTCAATGTGCTATGGAATTATCATTTGTAGGTAATACCAACAAATTTGTTGTTATTTATTTAGACGATTTAATTGTTTTTTCCAATTCTAATGAAAAGCATTTAAAGCATTTGAGAAAGGTTTTTGACAGGTGCAGAAAATTTTGGATTTCTCTTAATCCCGAGAAGTCTTTGTTTGCACTCCAAGAAGGTAAATTTCTCGGCCACATCATTTCTAAATAAGGAGTAGTCATTGATCCTAAAAGAGTCTTGGCAATTTTGGCCCTCACATTACAAAGGAACAAGAAGGAAGTTCAAGCTTTCCTTAGCAAAATTATTTTTTGAAGAAGGTTTATCCCTAATTATGCTGAAATAGTTAAGGACATAACTCATATGCTAAAAAAAGAACCATGAAGTTAAATGGACTATTCTTGCTAGGTATGCATTTGACCATATTAAAAAGGCTATTGCGGAAACTCCCATTTTAGCAAGTCCAGATTACTCTAAACCTTTCATTTTCTTTTATTTTACTTATGAAACTACCTTAGTTGTTGTTCTTTTTCAAAAGAACAAAGATGGAGATGACCAACCGATTGCATTTTTTAGCAAGGTTATGAGAGATTCTGAGCTAAAATATGACATTATTGAAAAACAAGCATATTCTTTAGTTCAAGCTCTGAAAGCCTTTATATTCTATCTCCTCCACTCTTCTATCATTGGCTATGTACCCAATAGTGTTGTCAAATTTGTTTTAACTCAGCCTGATATTGATGGAAGGAGAGGGAGATGGATAACTAATATTTTAGAGTATGATCTCATCATTAAGGCTACCAATCTGGTAAAAGGTCAAGGTCTAGCTAACATCCTTATTGAATCCAATTGCAAGATCTTAGGAATAAATTATGTTTTTGAAATCCCAACTAAGAAGAATCCACAAGAACCTTCTGCAACCCCCACATGGGAGAATCCACAAGAACCTTAGGCGAGCCCAATTGGAAAGAATCCACAAGAACCTTCTGAAATACCAATACAAGAGAATCCACAAGAACCTGCTGCATTAGATCAGACGATTCTGATTCACATTAATGAAATTTTTTTGTTATCAGATTGGTAATTGGATATTGTGAACTTTATTGTTTTGAGGCTTTTGTGATTTGTACTTTGTGTAAAGTCTTCTTCCAGAATTATTGCATCCATAATTGTTGGAATAGATGCTTCGAGCCATCCACCATGGCTCATCATTAGGATATATGAATAAGTGTGAACTTTCTTAGAGAATTTGAATGTCCACCTGAATTCAACAAAATCAATGTAAAAAACTAAAGTTGAAGGTTGTAAAGTATTGTATTGGAAATGCAAATATCTATTGGAAGGATCCTCTTAACATCCTTTTACTGTGTGTAACAGAAAATGAGACAAAAGGGATAATTGATCAATTTCATGCAAGAATTTGTGGAGGGCACTATGCTTGGAGGGCTATAGCATACAAGATCTTAAGGGCAGGGTTTCATTGGCCTACTCTCTTTGCACATGTGGGAGCAAAGGTTAGGAGTTGTACATAGTGTCAAATGTTTGCTGGAAAGCAGAGATTGGTAGCTCTTCCATTGGTTCCAGTACTATTCCAAGCACCATTCCTTCAATGGGGATTAGATTTCATTGGTGAAATTCATCCTCCATCAAGCAGTCAACACATATGGATATTGATTGCTACAGATTAATTTACCAAATGGGTAGAAGTCATTCCAGTGAGAAATGAAACTGATATTGTTGTTATTAATTTTATTCAATACTATATATTGTCTAGATTTGGATGCCCCGAGTAAATAGTGACAAACAATGCACAAGCATTCAATAGTACTAATATGATTGAGTTCTATCAGAAATATCAGATCTTGTTGCATCATTCTACACCATACTATCCACAGGGAAATGGACTGGGAGAGTCCTCAAATAAAATTTTGGTTAAAGTAATAAAGACAACATTAGAGGATCATAAGCGTAGTTGGGATAGTCATCTCATTTATGCACTTTGGGCCAATAGGATTCACCTAAAAGATCAATAGGTAAATCCCCTTTTCATCTTGTTTATGGTAAAGAACTATATTTCCTACACATTTAGCTTTCCCTGTCACGGAGTTTTTGCAAGAGTCAAATGAAGAGCCTGATGAATTCTCTTGAAGAATAAATCGGATCATAGAACTAAGTGATGATAGAGATGAAGTACAGTACAATCTTAAGAAATATTAGGGTAAAATGAAAAGCTTGTTTGATAGGAAATCTAGGAAAATATATTTCAGGGAAGGTGATTTGGTACTGTTGATGCCTCTAAAATCATAGCACCAACATTGGGGATAACCACCTGGTCTAGCCCTTAGTACAACTCCTTTTCCATTTGGTATGGTGGCTCCAACTGGATGTTATAGGACTAGTTTCCCAATATTGTATGGTTTGATGAATGAGTGTTTTAAATGTATAACAAAGATGATAGGTTATTTAATATATAACTCTAAAATATACAAATATATCTATATAGCCTGGGTAATCTCATAACAATGCGATTCTTGATAATTCCTAACAGATAAATAATCATATAGATGATTTACTTATCCATGCAAATATGCATTTAAATAATGATTACTTTGTTTAAGAAGTTAAACAAAGTAATTATAAAATCATATCACATGACATACTAGTATTTATTGTTGACATAATATATAGTTGCTTGAAGCATGTTAATACATCAAGAATATCAAATTAAATGGAATGATAATTACATAAAGAACAAGAGAAAGAGAACAGTGATAGAAATACTGAATGCATTTGAGTCTCGTTATGTAAGTAACATTCTAGTTCCACCTTCTTATTCCAGAAACTCCAAGGAGATACAAAAATGCAGGTCTTGATTGAAGTTCTTTCACAAAAATCTGAAACCTTGATTCATGGCTTATAAAAAATAAATTAAGAAGTGCAGAAGTGCAACTTCTCAAGTCTAGTTTTTGTACAAATTGAGGAACCCTAATAAATAACCTGAAAGGGTTTTTATAAAAAAATTAAAACAAACTATTCACAAAAATTGTTGATAGTTGTTGGAACTGCCTACATTATAATATGGGATTTGAATTGCAAAAATAATATTGCGATCGCCTTTGAAAAGATTCATTGCATCTATTTCTTCTCCTATATCCGCAATCGACAAATTGAGAGCATGCTTTGAATTTCTGGAGGATGACTCATCCTGGAGTGTAGTTGTCCCGTGTAAGTGGCATTTGAAATCTCGGGGATCATGCGATCAACAGCATCTGCAAGGCATTTGATGGTCATTTGTTGGTTGTGTGGCTTGACCAAAAAGGACCAATACACATCCCAGTTAAGGCTTTGTATTATATCGAGTTGTTCATCTTTGGTGGCCAAATCTTGCTTCCATTGATTTTCTAACACTTTCGCCTTTGGAAGATTACTTCGGGAATAATTGAAAATTAAATTGGCTCCATATAAACCACCATTGATCATTTCAATCACATTATTCATTATAGACCTAACCCTGGAGGTAGCCCTTTCTGGATTTATCAGCTGTGTTTCCCACTGTGAAAATAATATTTCTTTATGCGACTCTTGAATTTTCAGTAGTTTATTAGCTCTTCCTTCCTCTGTGCTTTGCCAGGAGAGGTAATTTGTGACCTTATCATCTACATTCTCAAATTCTAATCTGGTATTAACTGCTTGATCAATCAGTGATGTAGTTTTCATGCATAATGGGTCGGTAAGAGATATTTTATGGAAAAGTAGATTTAGCTGTTGAGATAAGGCTTTATTTGCCTCTAGGGCTTCCTTTTTAAATTCCTAAACCATGGGATAATCTCTAAACTATTCTATACAGAGTTGTAATTGTGTGATTTGCTCATCGTTAGCCTTAACTTCTTGTTGATTTGTTAATTGAAGTTGTTCGAGCTCTTGAGACAACGGTTGTTGTTTTTGGATGGCATGCTGGTTGATCTTTTGTTTCTCTAGTTTTAATTATTCCTCAAGCTGCTCATTCTTTTGTTTTTCTTCCGCCAATTGTTCCTCAAGCCAATTAATTTTCTATTTTTCTACTGCTTCTTGTTCTTCAAGCTGATTAATCATTTGATCCTTTTCTTTGAACAATTGGTTAACCTTAGTTGCCTTATCAATTGTAGCAACTGTGTATGCCCCTGCAAATTTAGATAACTTAGTCAAATCCTTAGAAGGATTGACCTCTGAATCCTTCCATAAAACATTCATAAATTCAGATTAAGGAGCTGTGGATGATGTCTGGTCTATTTTTCTCTTTTTCGTTTGTCTCTTGACTACAGCCCTGTGTTTTGGACTGTAAAATAGATCCAAGGGTGGTATTTCCTCAATATTCAATGTAATTTCTCCTAAAGGGTTTTCAGGGATTATTTCAATCTCTTTCTGAGCTATGTATTTACTGTGTGTTCCTTCAATCGCACTATCAGGAACGTTGGGTGATTGTGTTGCAGGAGATGCTAATGTGATAATGTTTTGGGGGTCGCTCTGGCTTTTAATATTCTGATCAAATTGCTCCCATTCTTTAATCAAGATGGGGTCAATATGAACATCTGTACTAAGGGGTTCACTGGCATTTCCACTTATTTCTCCTTCCCCAGAAATCTCTTCAATATTCTGCTCCCTGCTATGCTCTGTTTGCTGAACAATAAGGGTAGTATTTAATAAATCTAGAGGTACTATCAGTAAGCTTTGTGTCTTGTATTCCATGAATTTTTCCATCTTCTCAGCTCCCAATTTGAATCTTTCTAGATGACTTACTTGTGAGAATAACTCTGCTAAAGCGAATAAGTCGTCAAACTCATCCTTCTCATGTATAAAATTTACTAACTTTCACCTAACTGGTGAAATTGAAAGCGACCTTGTTTGGATCATATTGTCTTTTAAGAATAACTGCTAGACTCAGATCCTTTGTTTTCTCTTCTTCTTTCTTAGCATGTTTAAAATCATGCAATGTGTAATTACCACAATGGAGGGGAAATGGAGGCCACACTTGTTTCTTAGAATCTTTAAGGTTTCTAGACATCCCTTTTTCCACTTTCTGGTAAGTTATTTCCCTAGCTAATAGCTTATCTGGAATGTAGAGTGGAAGGACATGAGGGTCTGTAATACTACTAAAAACCCTAATATAAGTGAACTTCTCCTCCCTGAACCAACTGTCGATTGAAGTTAAATCAATTCTAGCATTGTCAGATAGCCGAGGAGCAGGTTTATTAGAGATGGCTTGATGGACAAGTAAAATGAAATCATGGCAAATCCTGTATAAATGATTCTTGTAGCCAGACTTCCATAAATACTTATGATAAATGTGAATGGGGGTCAGATCTTGAACACTCCATTTCCAACCTAGGATGGGAAAGTTGGAATTAAAACAAATTGATGCAGGAGCATCAAGACCATTTTCATTTGTAAATATGTGATAAAAGGGGGGGTGTGATAATTTTAAATATTTTGTTATTTTTAATAAAATAGGAAGTGAAGACTATGTAAATATTCTTTTTCTAAATAAAAGGATGTGAGAGAAATAGTTTAGGAGCAAAATTTGGGATAGAATTTCTATGTTTTTTCAGTTAAAATTAGGATAAGAGTGAAGAATAAAGCTTCACGCTTTAAATCATTATGTAAAAAGGAAAAAGCCTGATTTTGTAAAAGATAAGGTCTGAGAAGACCTATCCCTTATGTATGTATCCTTAATTATAAATAAAGAGGCAGCTAAAGCTCTCATTAGAGAGAGGAGTGTGCCAGAAGAATTATGAATGAAAATTCCTCTCGATATTCTTAAGAATTCCATGAAATTCTGTTAGTATGGGTGGAAGTATTTAATAGTGATTGCACTGTGTATTAAAAGGAGTTGAATCGCTTCCTATTCGTGGCTTGATGCCTTCACTATGTGTGTTGATCGTTTTCTTTCCATTAATACACTGGCAGTAGCTTGATTTTATTGTTGTATGACAGAGTAGAACTCTGTTTCCGCCGAGAATTATAATATGTTCTTAAGTGAACAGTGACAGAGGTGAACGAATATGGTTGTTAATCCAACAGTCCAATTCGTATAGGCACCGGAGAGAGCCTTTGAAACTTTAATTTAAGCGCTCCAAACGCTGAAATGCTTTATTATAAAGCGCAATTTCTACAGTTCTTCGGGTCTGTAAAGAAACTGTGATACGATCAAAGGGCGAGCTCCATCGACTTGTGATAAAATGCAAGGAACCGTAATATCAGATCTGGTGTTAAAGGAATAGATGAATATAATTTGAGTTAGCTGAGCTCATCCTTTTATTCAACCGGCTGAGTCGGAATCAGAGCTATTGAATGGTTGCAGAGTATACGTTTTGCGCAGAGTAAGTGTGATATTAATTAAAGGAAAGAAGTGGACATGAGGCCTTATCATACAGGGGTCAATACTGCGCCATCGAAGGCCTTTGCATTTGTTATATGAATCTCGGAGTTATAGGATCTGAACTTTATAATACTCAACTTAAGGGAACAGTAATTGGCGCAAGTTTGCTTAAGGGAACAACAGTCTGGGAGCAACCAGCACGCAGAATTGTTCAAGATTGCTCATTTCTATTCAATGAACGCCATCTGAGAGTAATCATTGTTTGTGACTGTGGTAGCCGGAGGCCACATCGTATATGTTCACCAGCATCGTATAATATTGATCAAAGGTGCGAGAGAAAGAAAGCCATTGAAATTCATTGAAGCACTTGATAGTATTGACAACCGTGCTCTTTTACAACTGTATTTGCTCAGACTTCCAAAGGAATTCGAGCCGCTTTCAAGATGGCTAATGTCTATATGACGACATTCTCCTTAAAGAACAACATCTAGAATTAAAGTGAATGGCCTCAATTCTCTGCTTGAACAAGGAAACTGATCCACAGTGCCAATAGAAATGAATTAGATGGCTTCTCTAGACATGGACAATGAGTATGAGACTTCCAGATTTAAGATGACATAGATAAGTTAATTCAGGGATTGATTATGCTAGTTTAACAAAGTCTGGTTTTATGAAATTGGTATCAATGGAGATGAATGGGTAAAAGCATTGGCTGACTAACCAATTGTTCAAGATTGAAGGGCACAATCAAGTTATGAAGCGAATCCTGAATGAAGTGATTAAATTGTATTTTGATATGATGGGTGAAATTGAATGAGGTTGTTGATTTAAGGTGCATGCTTTCATATGCATGAGTGAGGGAAAAAGATCCTGGTTATTTGTGTCCATTATGTAAGAGCTCATATAGAATGGGGGTGCAACTCTGGTGGTGACAAATATGTTCCTTCTATAATGTAGTATTTGACTGGCCATTTTGTCCAATAGAATGGTTTCCCAATTCATGATAAAGGAGTTGATTGTTGCTTCTATTAATGAAACCATTTCTATAGAAAACCTAGTAGAATCAGGGCTTCCAAAGAGCCTACATACCATAGCAATAGCATAACAATACGGACATGCTAAGGAGTCCACAGAGTACATACCATAGGATTCATGTTTATGCTTGTTAGAAAAATGTCTCCACTATTTGATAAGGTCTGACTCTATCTCATTCTCCTTAGTGAAAGCTTCCAAAAACGATTTGTTGTAGTGTCGCTGGGGATCTGGAAAGTGATACATCCTCTTGACATCTTCAGGTTTGAATGTCCTGAACATCCTCCCATCGGCTGTGAAGAAAGCTCTGTCTTTTATATTAATACTTTCGATTACCCATCTCACTAGATCATTATATGGTAAAAAAATTTCTCGAGCTGCTATTCTATGGAGAAAGGAGCTGGCCAAATCATTGAGAATGCTTTATGTTTTATCAGTTCCATTAGTTGTTGCTTCTTCTTCTATCTACGTTGGATTTTTTGCTTCAAGTAAAGCATATATGCCTTCCAACAAGATTTTACCAAGGCCTTGACAGGTAGTATCTGCAATGAACACCAATTTTGCTGGTCCTTCTTCCACTGTAATGGGGGCCTTTGCCTTTCGATATTTCTTAGACATCTTGACCAACTGTGTGATTCTGGATCACCACTGCAAAATGAGAAAGAGGAGTGTAATAGGTGAAAAACTTGAGAGGAGATAATACAAAAATTACAGACAACAAGTAGTTATGCGCATTAGATGCAAAAGATCTTATATTGTACATAGCTACCACTGACGAAATCCTTAAAGGTATTAACCATAACTGCCCCTTAATTCTTTTACCATAATCTCATAACGTGAAACTTTAATTCTCAAGTAATACATGTCACATCACAGGTTTCGTAACGGTCCTTTTTAGAACAGGTATCGTGACTCTTGCAATTTGTGATTAACGATTGTATTATTTTAATATTTGTAGAACCATCACGTATTTCAAATCAGGAGTTACCAGTACCACGCTCAAAAAGGTTTCTTTGCATTGTTGCGATTGCGATGAGTGTTGAGCTGGCATGGGGAGACGGTGGGTTTCAAACTTGGAAATTCACGTTTTTTCTTTATAATTTCTTTATCCCTATACTGCATGTATTCATAGTATTTATTACTTGCTTTTATCGAGAGCGTGGTATGCAATATTTATATCACATTGCAATTTTTCAATGAAGTGTTTTGGATGCTTCCCTATGAATCAATGATATGCGATTGCGATAGCCTTATCGCATTGCAAGGTTTCAATGAAACGATATAAGTCATTCCTCGAGATTAATGATGTGCGAGACACGATAGTTATATCACATTGTATTTCTTATAAATGGCTTATTTTGATAAAAACTTCACGATGAGGGTTTTGTTATGACTCTGATCGCATCGCACCTTTCTAACTGGATGTTCATGAGTTCTAAAGAATTATGATTTGTGATGAGCAGTCCTAAATACTTATAAAGAAACTTTTATATGACTAATATGGAAAATCTATTTTATGAAAAAGTTTATTTCTTTTTATATTCTAGGGGGACCCATTTCTTATTAGGCATTTTAATACTAAAATTAAAATTTTGAAATGGGGGGGGGGGGGGTTGTGTTCGTATAGCACAACAGGTACTAAGATGGGATTCTAGAAGAGAAGATAAAGGGAAACATGGCAAGTTTGACAACTTTTGGTTGGGGCCTTTTAGAATTGCTGAGGTCAAGGGTAATAACACTTTCATTCTGTAGAACTGGAGGCAGAGTATTCGACATTTCTTGTAAATGGGAAGTACTTGAAGCACTGCATTCAGTATTGAGAGGTTTTCATTCATTCATCATTGTATTATACCCGAGAGTTTTATTTTACATGCAGTGTGTATTTGTTTCAACAGAGACCCCATTAGCTGAAGGAGAAGGCACATGGATCTGCAAGTTCTCTACAACCTGCAAGAAGAAGCAGACCCAGTTGGAGGCGATGTTGTAACATGCTTTATCTTTTATAAGTTATTTTTTATTTTATAAAAGAGGGTATGAAAAAATAAAGAAAAAATAGAAATATGAAAAAATAGAAAAAAAATGAAATAAAACCCCATCAAAAGAAAATAAAACATTTGTATAAGTGTGCTTGTTTAAATTCCATTTCGTGAAATAAATTTCACTTGTATTAAATAAATGTTCGTGTGCAGCTTGTTTTCATGCCACAATCTTTTCTTCTGATTTGAATCATAATGTTTAATCTTGATCAAATCATTTAAATTTATGTTTTAGATTAGTGAACAAGTTCACCAAATTATTTAAACTTGGTCAAACATTAGAAGATAGGATAGAATAGGATAAATAAATGGCCTAATATGCTCAAAATTTGGCCAAGTTGTATTAGATTAGGATTAATTAGTGAATTAGAAAAATAAGCGTTGTTAATATAAATGCACTAGAATAGATTAAGTTTCAATTAGCATTTAATTACCTCTTAAATGGTGATTAATTATTTGTAAATAAAGATTGTTATGTTTTATGTAAAATTCATATACGAAAAAGGTTATTTGTTGGCAAGTGATAAAGTGCATACACAAACAAACAGTGATTTGCCTCCCCGACTAGATCAACGATGGGGAAGTCACTTCCCACCCGCTCACCATAATATTGGATAATGGAACGGGGGGGTGTGAAAAGTTGTTTTGCTTGTGCGGGCCCCCCATTAACGTGTCATCACCTCTGCACTTTGCACCCCCCTCACTCCTTACCGCTTACCACTACCCCCCCTCCCTCCAAAATCTGCCTATCTACCTTCCCTCTCTTCTTGATACCACGCAAAGGATAACATCTCCCGCACCTTCCACCTCCAACTGCTCCAAACCACATGCCCATTGCCACCTATTTGTTTTCACCTATCCGTTGCCGCCAATTTATTGCTTCCCGTTGCTAATCTCCCTACATTAAATGACCAATTTTCCAATCAGTAACAAATTTCCTATAACACTAAGCATAATCCAAATATAAATAATCCCTTTGCCCCATTATTCCCTTTTCCTAAATAGCTATTTCACTGTTTGAATCCATTGTTCCAGTTTTTATAGTCTCTGTTGAGCCGAGCCTGCAAACAACACACGTAATCTAAAGGTATCTCTACAACTTTTCCAGTTATCCTATATTACAGTTATGTTATTATGGCTCCAAAGAAGAAAGACAAACCTTCTTCCAGTTCTTCTGTATTATAGGAAACCCCAAAGGCCTCTGATGCCTTAGACCTAGACCACATCCCATTAGATGACCAATATTTTAAGATTGCAGACACAGAATGTGAATTCGACATGTTCGAATTGCATAATTCGCTTAAACAGACCTATATTGACTCTGAAGATGACATAAACCTATGGGAATCCCTTATGCCTCTGTATATGTTTTCTCATACCTATTCCTTTCTTGATCTAGTAATGTGGCACCAAGCTAAGTATAACCCCTTATTGAGAATTGTGGTAGCTTAGAATGGAGACATTCTGATACTTATCACCCCAGAAATCATCAAACAATTGCTTATGATCCATGAAAATGATTCCCTTATATTTTTCTCCACTGCAGCATTAATTGACCTATATCATAAGCTCACCTTCCGCCAAAGAGCTCAAATTTTTGAGATCTTTCTCCTTGAAGATGCTGATCTCCCTAAAAAGAATCCTCCTTATCTAGCATCCTTGTTCCCTGAGAGAGCTAAACACATAATTTCCCTAATTTATTTCTTGTTAGGCTACCAAATAGATCAATAGGTAGATGAAGCTATCCTAGGTTATCTATCCATTTTCTATAAAGAAAACAAACCTGCCTTCATGTATAATTACAGTCAATTTTTGGTTGAATCTATGCATGAGAAATTGATGAATATCACTACTGAAGGAGCGTTTAAATACTCCTTTGTGCTAGTACATATGTTTATTTTTCAATAGGGAGATAGGTTACCTATTGTTTTACCCAAGCAGTATGATTAACAAGAGAATCAAGTAGTCACACAGTGGACTTCATTAATTAGAAAGAACTCAACCGAGTTCAGATTTTCAGACTTCATTGATTGTTTCATTCACCCAGTTGCACAAATTCTCAATAGCCAGAGTGAACCTAGGATAATTACATAAATCAAAAGGATCCTACATCTTAGTGATCAAATTAGAACATGAGACTCGTATTTTTAGCATAACTACACAGAGATTAGAGTATATGGCTGTGAATTGGCTCCATATAGATTTCCCAAATATGTTCCAATGAGAATTTTATCTCTGGAATAAATTAGGCAAATGATAAATATATATGAACTTCATTTTATTTTAGGGAAGAGGAGATCTCAGTTCAAGATAAAGGCAAAAGTAGGATCATTCATTTGTAATACTAGATCAATTGGTTTAGAAGCAAATGAAATAATAAAACAGATGGGTTTTCAACCAAGCTTCACCTAGTCTTATGACCCATTCAATATTATCTCAAACTTAAGGGTGGAACTCAAAACCACACCTTACAATCATACACCAAGACCAGAGATTGAGAATTTCAGGAATCAAGAACAGTGAGAAGAGAATACACTTCAAGAAGTAGAAGAACAAGTCTTACCTCCTTCTACTCTTTAGAATCCTATTTCTCACACCAAGTAGGACAAGATGCCCAAAGAATGCTATTCATAATCAACAATTGGAGAAAATGAAGTCATTCACTATTAGACGAAATCAAGGACTGACTGCAAAGGCACTACTACTACTCAGGGTTATAAGGAGCCTATCATCATCAATTTGGATGATTCACAGGTTTCTATAGGGACAGAAGATCCTATAATCACTACTCCATCTTCTTCTTCATCTTCAAATTTTTTTCTAGAAATCACTCACTCTGTAGGACCAAGTGAAACAGAGAAGCCAAACATCTTCACTAATTTCCTTGAAATTAAGCAAAAGAATGAAGCTTTAAAGGCAAATGTTTATGCACAATTTTGGATGCATACTTCTGCTTCACAACACACATTGTTGATAGCTTTTGACAGTGAAAAGGGTAGAATGAAAATGGCTTTTTCTACACTCCCAAGTTCCTTTTCCCAAGGCTTCTTTTGATTACAAGAAGATTGTATTTTCTTTTAGTGCTAATAAGATACACCCAATTGATCAGATGGACATGCATATGTAGTCTGGTGAGATGCTTTTCTCTACCATGACCAATATTGCTATGGTATTTTCAAAACTCAAAACTGCTCTGTCAAATGTGCAGTCACAATTGAAAATTGAAAAGATATCATGCTTAGTGAAGGATGACAGGGTCAAGTCATTAGAGGACTTAGTGATTAAAATTTGATATGACCCTATTGATGTTAAAGTTGCAGAATATATTATCAAAAAGAAAAATATAGATATTGCAGCACTGAGGAAGCAGCTCAAACTACCTTCTACAGAGGACCCTCAGACCAAGGAGACAGAAAAAAGTGAACAACACAAGGAAGAAATGATTAAACTGATCATTGAGCAAAATGTACAGTTAAAGATCATGGAGGAGAAAATTGAGAAATTTCTTAAAGAAAAATATCAATTTACTCAGTTAGCTATAACTCCCATCACATCTATTCCTATTATAGTGTCCAGAATAGCAGGGGAATCTACATCAACAACAACATAATCTACATCAATGACAGGGGATTTGAATAGACTCATACAGTATCTAACTCACCAGAAACAAGAAAATGAAACGCTTCATAAGAAATTTAAGAATATCGAAGCTCAAAAGATAAAGAATGATACTCTATATGTTGAAGAAATGCAGAAGACCCATAGGTTAAACAAAAGAATAGAAGAGTTGCAGAGTGAGTCGTTGATGGATCAAACCGTGGATGAAGCCAAGGAAAGCATTTGGGCAGATATTAGTCAGGTCATAACTGAAGCATGGCCCTCCATTTAAGTCATTTTTGAGCAAGAGGAACTCATAAACATATGTCAGATAATTATTGACAAAGTGAAGCAGCTTCTTAAAGACAAACCAAGTGAAGCTACATACATGATCAAAGTTCTTATTTCAAAAAATAGGGCTGAGCTGGAGAAAATTGAGATTCTGGACAGAATAGAAACCATTTTGGAGATCAAGAAGGTTTTGTAGAAAAATAACCTTATGATTGAGTTAGAGACTCAGTGCCAAACCTTGAATATTTTTGTTCAGATGTTTCATTTTAAGCTTAATTTACTTAATAAGAGAGGACCACCATGATTAGTGACCCCAAATGACAGGTTGATCAGTTTAGAGGAATACTCAATCAAAAACTTTATACTATAGCAACTAATCAAGCAAGTTTTGCAGGAATAAAGGGTCATATTATAAGAAAACAAATGTTAGAAGATTTAGATTTTGACTTGACTATTAAGCATGATATTAAACATATTTTAGTAAAGAAACCCAATTTTGAGAAATACACTAAGGTTGATGAAGTTTAATGGAAATTGGTAAATATTGTTATACCAACTGAAGACCGATGGGATCACTTATGTGAATTTATCGATTAACTTTCATCAACAACTAAAAGATAACTAGGTAACACTTTTTGGGGACCATATCATCAATAGATTCCTAAAGAATAGTGCCAACACTTAGCAGTTTTGAAATTCCTATAGTTTTGTACTATTTTTGTATTTTTGTTTTGAAAATATCTAGAAGAACTTTCTGTATAAATAACTCCTCCTTTGAGTTATTAAATGTTGAACCCTTGGATGAGCATTGAGAACATAATTTTAACCGAGTTGGAGATTTACTTCAAGTTAATGAAAGGATTCTGAATTTTCCTTCTATAGTTTTGTCTCCTAGTAAGTTTTTCTTATGTGCTTATTTCATTATGTCTTTCTTCATATATTTAAGTCTTTATGCAGAGATATGAGTAAGATCATACTGAGTATCAGTCATTCTTAAATCCGTTGTGAAGTTATCAACAATAACTAGGGAATAGTTTATAAGATTATATGTTATTATGAACTCCTTTATATCAATTAATTGTCAGACAAATCTTCATTCATTTAAATATATTTTGTTTTACAGGAAATGTTGTTTGCCTATATTATTTTCTTATAACCAATCAAATATTATGTCTGAATATTTAGCAAGTTATATTTCATAATAATTCTACTATTAACCCATTTTAAATCAATTAACTATAGCTAGACAAATAGCATCCCTTTCATCCAACTTAGTAATTGTTAAGGCTTAAGCACCTGTTTTCAATTATTCATAACATTGGTCATCCAAAAACCTTAGAAAAAGCAAAACATTTTAGATGCTTTGGCATGACTAACTGACCTAGAGTCATCTCAGAGGACAACATTAGGTACCTTGTTTCTCTATTTCCTATATGTTTTCATTAATATTCTACAGGTACTCGACGACATTAGAGGCTTCAATTTGTGCTTTCTTTCCTTTTATGATCCACCATCGCTCCTCCTTCATTAGCTTTATTTATACCTTCTTTTCTTGTACAATTTTATTTTCTATTGCAGTCCTAGCTTGAATTTCAAATTTAATATTTTTTCTTGTTGATTTGTTTCTCATGAAGCCTTATTTACTATCTTATCCCCACTATTCAAGTAGATGTATCTAGTTGGGCTCAATGAGTAGTCGCATGTGTGCTGACTCAAGAGAGTTTTGTAGGGGCTGAAGTAAGCACCTCATGCTTGGTACACTAGGATTGACAACTACTTCACCGGGTTGGGATGCATAAAGAGTGAAGCGGATGCAAACCTGTACCACATCATGGTGAAAGGTAAGCAGTTGATCATTGTACTTTATGTTGATGATCTCATATTGACAGGTGATGATCAGTT